>JAZKJV010010420.1:0-12500 GCA_037367405.1 Ottelia alismoides | reverse complement strand
TCTTCGGTAACAATCAGAATGAGTTCAGTAATATGAACATTTGTAATTAGTAATTGTTGTATAGACATTAGTAATTTATCTATTCATTAATTATTGTATGGACAATAGTTACTACAACTTCAGTTATAATTTCATTGAGTTCACTAATATGGTCAATTGTAATCAGTAATTGATGTATTGACATTAGTAACTTTGTACAAGTGTTATTAGTAAAAATGATTGAAAGACAAGTAACACCCAACAAATAGCAAGTAACTTATACACAAGTTATCAGTAATTTTTTACGAATAAAAAACATACATGAAAAGTAGCATTGTACTAAGTAACTATATCATCAGTAACAATCAGAATGAGTTCTGTAATATGAACATTTGTTATTAGTAATTGTTGTATGGACATTAGTAATTTATCTATTCAGTAATTATTGTATACAAAATAGTTAATACACTTCAGTAATAATTTCGTTGAGTTCAGTAATATGGACAATTGTAATCAGTAATTGATGTATTGACATTAGTAACTTTGTACAAGTGTTATTAGTAAGAATGAATGAAAGGCAAGTAACACCCAACAAATAGCAAGTAACTTATACAAACATTATCAGTATTTTTTTACGAATAAAAAACATACATGATAAGTAACATTGTACTAAGTAACTATATCATCAGTAAGAATCAGAATGAGTTCAGTAATATCAACATTTGTAATTAGCAATTGTTGTATGGACATTAGTAATTTCTCTATTTAGTAATTATTGTATGGACAATAGTTACTACGAATAGCAAGTAACTTATACAAACATAGCAGTAATTTTTTAAGAATAAAAAACAATATAAAAAGTAACATTGTATTTATTTCAGTAATGTTTGCAATGGCATCAGTAACTTTGTATTACGAAAAATAACTTTGTATTTATTTCAGCAGCTCAACGTGAGTCGTATTTTGATTGTCATCGGAGGAAGGAGGAGATTCTCATGGTTATTTTTTAGAAAAAAACAATGCGGCAATTAATGAGTACTCAATTATAACTCAAAAAAGGGAATTAAATTGCGAGTTATATGCGGTGGGTGGTTATGGCAATTCATTCTTAGCGCTAAATTTAGAAACTAATCAATTTTACGCAGAACCACAGGATCATCATCACACGGATGATTACGCGTGCCTAAAAATTCTCAAATCGGCACAGTGCTCTCTGGATAAGCCTTATATATATATAGGGAAAAATGGGGCTGCCCCCTAGGGGAAGCCAATATGGCTGCTCCACTCCATTTTTCACAAAATTTTTTTATTTTTTTGGAAAAATATTCCCATGTAATATTCATCCTTATGTCCCTCCTATATGTCATTCAAATTTCCTTAGAAACAGAGACTCCTACGACCTCCATCCAGACGTCATTTTTTTTAACGGTTGTAGGATTTTTTAAATCGACCCTGTCTGGATGGAGGCCGTAGGAGTCTCTGTTTCCGACGAAATTTGAGTGGCATATAGGAGGTATATAGGGAAGAATATACATGATGATATTTTTCAAAAAAATAAAAAAAATTGCCCAAAAATGGGGGCGGGGAAGCCCCATCAACCCCATATATATATAGGGTAAAATGTGTATGCCCCCTAGGGGGAGCTAACTTGGCTCCCCCCGCCCCTTTTTGACATAATTTTTTTATTCTTTTTGAAATCTAAAACCGTATAAATTCATTATTAAATCCCTATATTATGTCATTCAAATTTCATGCAAAACAGTGACTCCTACGACCTCCATCCAAACGGGGTCGATTTAAAAAATCCTGTTACCATTAAAAAAATGACTGTCTGGATGGAGGCCGTAAGAGTCTCTGTTTCACACGAAATTTTAATGACACAATATAGGGATATAGTGATGAATATTCATGGAAGAAATTTTCAAAAAAAAAATTAAAAACATGGAGAAAATGGGGCGGGGGTAGCTAAGTTAGCTACCCCCTAGGAGCAGCCCCATTTTACCCATATACATATATATATATATATATATATAGGGAATTTATCCAGAGAGCACTGTGTCCATTTGAATGGAATGAGCCCATCGTCACAGTCGTTGGATTACCAATATCAATCCCTAATTTTAGGATCACGTCACAAGTCACAATATTTGGTGTCTATTTGAAAATGGTATTTTCATACTTTCTAAAATTAGCGTCCGCTGATATTTGTGTTTGATATGGTCATTTCGAACATATTCTTGTTGATCTCGCGCGACGACCAAGCTTCTGAAATTGCAGGAGCTTCGTTCTTCGAAGGTATTTTTGTAGAACTTTTTTTAATCAATCGTCGTCGCAAAATTTATGTTTCCTCTTATTTTTGCTTGTGAGTTCTCATTGGTGGTTCATATTATGATCTCAGTTTAATCGTTTGTTTTTATATTTTCGATTTCAGATTCAAACGCGATGCTCGATTTGTCATTGGATTTGGATCATGAAGTCTCAGAAGCAATGACGAATGATGATTCTTGGTTGGATTTCGATCGTGACAACATCATATGAGAAGGAACGATGATGGATGACTATCAATTATATTTAGATCATGAAAGCAATATGATTGCTTAGAAGTTTACATCCACAGAACACGAGATTCTGTTGTTCCATCTTTTGAAAATGATATCATTAGATATAATCAGACAGTCTTTGTTTTAATATAAGTAAATTTTGTATTAATATCATTAACATGATGTGTATAACAAGTAACTTGTTAAATTAAGTAAGTAACTTATAGATCATCATCCTATTTGTAAGAACGATAAGTAACATCTTATATATTGTGCGTAACATATTCAAATGGAATCGGTAACATATATACAATAGACAAGTAAATAGTTGTTGCGAGATTGGTAATATCCAAACAATGGTTAGTAATTTACATTCATTTGATTATATGGTACATATTTTAGTAATATGAATACACTGGTCAAGTAAGTGCTTCTTGTGAAGTCAGTAAAATCATAACAAATGGTCAGTAATTTCTACATGTGTTATTAATTTGAATAGAATTTGGTAATTTAGAGATAGTACTCAAGTAATGTATATACAATCTCAAGTAAATTTTGTTGTTTGTTCAGTAATGTATATATCTATATCTTATAGCACATGTTTATATGGTACATATTTTAGTAATATGAATACAATGGTCAAGTAAGTGCTTGTTGTGAAGTCAGTAAAACCATAACAAATGGTCAGTAATTTCCATATGTGTTATTAATTTGAATACAATTTAGTAATTTAGAGACAATACTCAAGTAATATATATACAGTCTCAAGTAATTTTTGTTGTGTGTTCAGTAATGTATATACAATTCTCATGTAATGGCTATTATGAGATCAATAATAATAAAATAATATCTTCAGTAACAATCAGAATGGGTTCAGTAATATGGACATTGTAATCAGTAAATATTGTATGGACACTAGTAATTACATAACCAGTAATTGATGTATGGATATTAGTAACTATAACTTCAGTAACAATTACAATGAGTTCAGTAACATTCATAATGCGTTCAGTAACATTCAGTATGAAAATTTGTAATTAGCCAAGTAACATTCATATGCATTGGGAGATCAGTAACAATTACAAAGAGTTCAGTAACATTCAGTATGGACATTTGTAATTAGTAATTGCTATATGAACGTTATAACTTCATTAACATTCATAATACGTTCAGTAATATGCATATTTGAAATCGGTAATTATTGTATGAACATTAGTAACTGACGTAATCAATAACTATAATCAGTAATTTAGAAGTTTACATATCTATACGTGGAATGATCATTACATAAATAGATCGAATGTTGGCAATAATTAAAATGTGTATTTTTTTATCTTACTAAAACCGACCACCTATTTTTATGGAAATGATTTAACTCGAATTCCTGTTATGTTAATAATGCAAAGTACATTGCTATTACCAAAACCGTCCCCTTCCAAATAGAACCATCACATACACGTGGCGAGCCCACGTTTCGTGCTCAAAAAACCTCAAATGAGCACAATGCTCTCTGGATATGCCCTCTCTCTCTCTCTCTCTCTCTATATATATATATATATATATATATATATATATATATATATAGGAAAATGGGGCTGCCCCCTAGGGGGAGCTAACTTAGCTCCCCCCACCCTATTTTCTTCAAAAATTTTTATTTTTTTTGAAATTTTTTTTCGTGAATATTCATCACTATATCCCTATATTATGTCATAAAAATTTCGTGTGAAACAGAGACTCCTACGGCCTCCATCCAGACAGTCATTTTTTTAACGGTAACAGGATTTTTTAAATCGACCCCGTTTGGATGGAGGTCGTACGAGTCTCTGTTTCGTATGAAATTTGAATGACATAATATAGGGATTTAATAATGAATTTACACCGTTTTAGATTTCAAAAAAAAATAAAAAAAAATTGTGAAAAAAGGGCGGGGGGAGCTAAGTTAGCTCCCCCTAGGGGGCATACACATTTTACCCATATATATATATATATATATATATATATATATATATATATGAGTTTAATGGGGTTGCTCCAACATGGCGGCGTCCACGTTATTTTCAGCATTTTTTATTTTTTTTTTAAAATATCGTCATGTATATTCATCCATGTATCCCTCCTATATGCCATTCGAATTTCGTCAGAAACAGATACTCCCACAGCCTCCATCCAGACATTCATTTTTTAACGGTAACATGATTTTTAAAATCGACACCATCTAGATGGAGGTCGTAGGAGTCTCTGTTTCTGACGAAATTCGAATGACATATAAGAGGGATATAGGGATGAATATACATGGTGATATTTTTCAAAAAAATAATAAAAAAGTACCGAAAAATAGCATGGGGGCGGCCATGTTGGCGGCCCCAAGGAGGCAGCCCCATTAATCTCTCTCTCTCTCTCTCTTCTCTCTCTATATATATATATATATATATATATATATATTAAAATGGATACTGATATGGATGTCAAAATCTTTATAAAATAGATACAACTATATCCATTTCCGTTTATATTAAAGATTGTCATGTGTGCCAGTTGACTCTATCAAGATAGAGGTAGGTGTGTCTTAGGCGCAGCTCAAAACAATTAAGATTTATGTTCGATCCGTCACTATATATGACCCGCAAGCAATCGACAACAGTGCATGTTTCGACAACGATGTTTGGGTGGGGTGGGGCTCCTTCGCATGCTACTTTGTTTCTCATGTTTTATACGGAATTACCTTTCTTTTCATTCAAGTCACATTAATACGTTCCTTATTTGAAGAAAATGATTTAAAAAATCACTAATTTAATCACAATTGATAAATAAGAACGTAGAATTCATAATTAAGAGAAATTTATTTTTGAACATTGGAGATGTCGAAAAAAAGCCCGTACCAAAGCGGCACCTCGAATATCGATATGAAATTGTCACGTTCTATATCGAATTGTAAATGTCAAATTGATATATCCATGTGGCATCTGGCATATTCATTTCATAAATATTTTGATCCAAACATTTAAATTAAAATATAGTCACAGATTTTGTAGTGTTTGACTTTTTTGTCATTTACGTTTTTACACGAAACCCTCTTTTGGAAGCTTTAATAAATTTTGTTTGGCCTGTATCTAATTCTTTTGGATCATCAGATACCCACAGGTAATCCGATATCCAATGGATATCCAATCTAACGGATAATCATTTTGATTGGAACGGATTGACCCTTCAATATCATGAATCAGATTGGGTCAACTCCAAATGAAGCGGGTTTTCGCCCCCGAACACCCCTACTGCATAATATATGAGGGGCACAAGTATAAACACCTAGAAAAACCAGATCCTGTTGATAGGTTTTTTTAAAAGAAAAAAGGACCTTCATCGTATAGATGAGTGCACAAAAACGATAGATTTCACTCGAATCTATTCGACTTTTTTGGGAATTAGCCCCTAATATTTATTTAATCTTATTCAGAACCCTATTGGCTCCATCTCTCAAAATCTCAAATTAGACCACTCTTATATACGAAATCATACAATTATTCAACAAGGTACAAGTTCATTCTATTGGGTCATGATCTGGTCACACTCTATACCTTTGAATGGACCTAATCCTAATAGACCACTCTTATATACGAAATCATATAATTATTCAACAAGGTACAATTTCAATCTATTGGGTCATGATCTGGTCACACTCTATACCTTTGAATGGACCTAATCCTAACCTTTACCCAAACCCCCCCCCCCACCCCCCCCCCCACACACACACACACAGAGAGAGAGAGAGAGAGAGAGAGAGAGAGAGAGAGAGAGAGAGAGAGAGAGAGAGAGAGAGAGAGAGAGAGAGAGAGAGAGAGAGAGAGAGAGAGAGAGAGAGAGAGAGAGAGAGAGAGAGAGAGAGAGAGAGAGAGAGAGAGAGAGAGAGAGAGAGAGAGAGAGAGAGAGAATTCACATGAGGAAGTTTCAAACCAATTTTCTTTGATCAACTTTGAAATAAACATCGGCATTGGAAACCGTGTATTACATTGAGGTAAATTATATGAAAATCTCCCCAAAATATTGATAAATGTTAAGAAAGGACATAAATAAAAAAACCTTGCATTTAATATTGTAATACCGTTTTTAGGGATTTGTACACTTGTGCCCCTCCAAATTTCTACAGATATATGTAGGAAAAAATGGGATTGCCTCATCCTATTTTCCAGCATTTTTTTATTCTTTTTCAAAAATAAAGTGATGTCTATATTCCTCTAATATGACATTCCAATTTTGTTAGAGAAAGAGACTCCTATGTCTTCCATCTAGTACATGTAATTTTAACGGTATTAGAATTGCCATAATCGACTTGTTCTAGATGAAGGGCATAGGAGTATATGTTTCTGACGAAATTGGAATGACATATTAGAGGGATATAGTGATGAAAATGCACGACTTTTTTTTTGATATAGTGATGAAAATAGATGACTTTATTTTGGAAAAAAAACACTAGAGAATGGGGAAGAAGCAGTCCCATTGAACCTAATATATGTATACCCCTATTTTTTGCAATAATATTGATGACCTTACATTCTCCCCTATATTCTTGCAAAACTCACAGTTGCCCTTTCGTTAACGTATTATATGCAGAAGGGCAATACTGTAATATTTGTAAGAATATAGATGCACAAGTATTATTGCAAAAAGTAGAGGTACAAGTATATATGTAGAAACTCCAAGGAACACAAGTGTAAAAATTCCTTAATTTTGATGGCAATAAAATTTCATTTAATTAACAAAATTAACCTTGGGGATGTCATTTGGTATATGATGTGCTTATTGTTATCATCACCGTAAAAACTTTGAGGTATTGTAGTTTAATAATATTAAAACAATAAACAATTAAGTAGAGAAGGATTTTATAATCATCGGTACATAAACTATCTCTAAAATAGCTCCTTTCATTTTATGGAAAATATAGGATTTTTCCATCTTACAATCTTTGCAATTGCACCCACAACCCATTTAATTGTACATATATATGCCGACGTCAAAGGATTATGGTGTAAGAGTTTATAAAATTGCATGAGTCATAGTGTAATTATCATGGTCATGGTTGTAATAACAAAGATCAGATGAGTTGTGGTATAACTCGATAAGATCTCAAGGGTTATGGTGTAAGAATAACAAAAATAGGAGATTATAACATTATGGAAGTTGTTGCCAACTCGCTTTCGCAATTTGTTGAGCTTGAGCTAACTGAGCATGATGTCCACCGCCAAAAATGTTTAAGTTCAATTAGTAATTACTTAGAAAGGTAATTTAGAAACACGTGAGCATGTCTTTCTAAATGCTCGTGCAAATTCAACATAAGCCAAGCAAATAGACGCTATCTTCATAGCTAGCATGTTTATATTAAGATTGTTTCATAAGTTGCGTGTTTATATTAAGATTGCTTGAGACATTAAACATGCTTCATATAATTACTCCTTTTCGTTATTTTCTCATTCGACTAGGGATCACACTATCTCATATTCACAAAACAAGTCCAAGATTGCATCAACATGGTTGTCTTTGTGGAAAATGAGATGTAAACGCACTTGAAAAATCTAGTTCAAGACATCACATTATTCTCCACAAATCTTATCGAGTAATCGTAAATCTCGACTTTTTATAGTGAAATTTAAGAACATTTTATTTTCAAGGCATATCTCAACATACTATTTACTATCACATTTTCAGGATCGATAAAGAAACAAGAAATAAAAATAATACACACTCATCTCACTTTTATCCTCTAAAATAAAACCCTAAAAAGCGAATCGAAAATATTACTCGTTGTACCCTATTCAACTTTCTTATTCCACACCTTTATTCTAAAAAAAAAGAGGGCCGTTAATAAGTTAAGGGATTGTTATTATTAGCAATGATATGTTTAACTTCTAGACTTCTAGTTGTTTGAACGAATTTTTGTTATAATAAAATTAAAAGACCATCTTTGAACTTAATTTTTCATATACATTTAAGTTGTCTTCGATCCATCCTTGGAATGGAAGGTCGAGTTTTCTATATATTGTTGAAGCTCATTGTTGTCATAGAGAATTCTTACCCCTAGAGGAGACAATAGCGAAAATGAGCATCAACCATACTCGCAAAAATATGAAATCCCATCAATGCATCGACCGAAATCTCATAGATATGAACCTTACGCATTAGACATGATCTTTGGGATTGCTTCTAGTCAGATACTTAATATGGGTCGGGGAAGATTGTGGATGCATCCGCTTCGCCTTCTGTTTTGGAATCTCGTGGGACCTTTGTGATTTGTTCGCCTTCCCTTGGTCAGGCGGATGAGGGTCATCTTTCTCTGTTGGATCCTTTTGCAGCCTCAAGGACTAAGGGATTTTTGGACATATCACCCCCTTGTGTAGGGTTCTAGGATATCTATTTTAAAGGAAGATCCTCCTACACAAAGTCTTGGAAAGGTACTTTTGAGTAGCTATCCTTTCTATGCTTTGGCTTAATGTCCTATGCGTTTCTCTCACCATTTCTCGCCTACGGTGGCAATTTGTTCTTTTTTCCTCCTCTAGATCAAAATTCCCGTCTAGACCTTGCCTTGGGGAAGTACTAAGCCTCAAACTGCCTCTCATAGTTCTCCCTTCTTACACATGCAAATGGAATGGAATGTTGGGCTTTCTCCTTACATCAAATATCAAATGACAATTTCGATTGAAGCAAGAAAGCATAAAGTGAAGGTAGACGGAGGCAAACATGTCAGAATAGATGCGAGGCTTCTTCATCTATGAATTAGGGCTAGGAAAGTCTTAGCACATAGGATCCACCACCACCAGTCGCGACTCTCAAAAAGGGAAAATTCCAACCCACAAGGGATGACACCTCTCAACGCTCGAAGACACCAAGATCAGTTGATCGGTTGGAGGATGAATCACCCATAAGTTACTAGCCAAGCCAATTGTAGCCAATTGCTCCAGAAAGAGGATAAGAAGGAAATGATTTCTAATGTTGGATCACACACTTACACCTGTCGCTGGGGGTGTCATCTATCAACTGCATAGCACACTTCTCGTAGCCAGTTGACCTAACTGCAACATGACCTGTTCGCCCCCTCCCATAGGAGACACCATCATATATGTAACGATTGTGATACTCTCCCAGCTAACTTTGCATGCAATCCAAATGATTGTTGACTTGTCGAGATGTAAAACTACAATGTTTTTTATAGCTTGAGGTCTCACTAATAAAGGGGACTGTTTGTTCTTCTTTTTGGACATTACTTCGAGTCCTCACTATTAAGAGAGGTTGTGGGAGACCAAAGTCAGTTAACTCTAGTGCATTGAAAAGTCGCAAAATCCACAAAAAAAAGCAAAACAAGGGAATTAGAACTTTCCCTATGAGTCATTTTTCATCCTTAAGAAAATAGATCAAAACAACCATACTTATTATGCCAAAAACAAACTTACCATTTGTGGCATACAAGAGATAGTGGAATCTTGCACTTTCCTCCCTCTTTCCATTCCCATTTTTTTGCGATATCTAAGTATGCAATTTCAACCCCCAAAAACTGCTTAGAAACATACCAAATACTAAGGGGCCTCCTTGTAAATCACCCAAAAAAAGTAGACAGGAGCCCTCACAATGATATGTACTATATGAGGGTATGTGTGCAATTTTACATACAAGGAGGGTATGAACGCAGAATTCCCAAAAGCAACCCAAGAGGAAACCCAAGCTTTGACTGAAAACTTGTCCCCTCAAAAAAAAAATAAACAAAGCAAAATCTTAATACGCCAAAAAATACACCCACCATTTGTGATATAAAAGAGACCCCACTGCCCATTGCGAGTTCCCGCATCTTCCTCCCTCCTTCCATCCCCAACCATTACCAACACAACAGTCCTCCACATCTGACCATCTTGATCAGATCAATCTGCACAGAAAAAGGTTGGTCCAGTTTGCAATGGATCTTCTGCCAGATGATCAAAACCTTCGAGTTCCAGGAGGCATTCTCCCTCTTTGACAAAGATGGAGATGGTTAGTTCTCATGTCAAATCTTGCGATTTTTACCTCTTGTTATTTATGTCGAATCTTGTGCTCTCTGTTTTCATGCCATGATCAGAGTCTTGTTATGTGCAGTTTTATTTGCTTGGAAATTTATCTCTTGGTTTTTTTAGTGGTCTGTAAGAAAAATGGAACCCTGCTTTTACTGTTTAAGATGTTTCTGCTTGTTTTGGGTACGGGCATGATTTGCATAATTTTATTTTTTTTCCCTCTCCAAACAATCCATCTGACTTGTCGGGTTTCTGCTTGTGTTAGTCGACCTGGATCCGTTCCTGACATAGTTTCCAGTGTCACTAGCAGTAATTTCTTACATGGTAACATCAAAGTGGATGAACGATCTTGATCAGAAAAACCTCCATGTATTTACTCCAACATTTCAGTTTTTGATGTTTCGAGGATCTTACCAAAGAGATCAAGAGGTCAATCTAGATATGCTACTCTTCAGAATTAGTGATAAGGGCCTGTCTGGTTGTGATAAAATTAGATAACACTAAATGTAGTCTAACTATACTTCATGTAATTTTCACCGAAAGACCTGTGTAAGTGTATATAGGACAGAGCTTTATGTTGGATCCCTTAATGATTTGGGTAAAAAAAGGTTATGGCATCTATTCTATGTCAGTTCTTTCAACTTCAGTCTGATCTCTTCTTATGGATAGGTCGCATTACCATCGAGGAACTCGCGACCGTCATCCGATCACTGGGACAGGACCCTACGGAGGAAGAGCTGCATGAGATGATCAACGAGGTCGACGCGGATGGCAATGGGACCATTGAATATGGGGAGTTTCTCAGCCTCATGGCCAGAAAAATGAAGGTCAAACAAATCATAAATGAAAAATATAGAGACCATGATAATGATAATATTAACTTTATGGCTTTAAAGACATTTAATGCCACACGTGTCTTTCGCAGTCACCAGCCAACCAATCCAATTTCTCTTTCTTTTTTTATATTAACAGGAGACTGATGCAGAGGAGGAACTGAAAGAAGCATTCAGAGTGTTCGACAAGGACCAGAATGGATTAATCTCACCATTTGAGGTGAAGATCATTGTTCAATCTTTACCATAAACAGTAAATCACTGCAAAAGGATTACCATGTAATAAATTGGTTCTGCTAACTTTTTTACTTATTTATTTACTTTTACCATGCTGCTGCAGCTGAGAAATGTTATGATCAATCTCGGGGAGAAACTGACTGATGAAGAGGTGGAGCAGATGATCAGGGAAGCTGACATGGATGGAGATGGGCAGGTGAACTACGAGGAGTTTGTGAGGATGATGTTGGCAGTCTAACCGATAACCGAGGATCCAGAAAGAGAGATCGCCATCCGCCATGATTCACGAAGTACATATATATGTTATTTTTGCTTCAGAGTTCAAGAAATAACTGCATCTTGTTTTATTTTATATCGTTTCATGCACTAAGAAACATTGCCCATCTTCCTATTCTGCTCTGTAATTGACATCATGGTTCCAGTGTCTAGTTCGCATTGTTATCCATTCTTTCAATACATAATATCTCCATGTATAATTGAGAGTGGTTATTTTCATATAGTTCTTGGCAACTACTTACCGTGCTGTTTGAATAACTGATGTATATGGTAAAGTGCGAGATTCAACTCCTTTCCATGGACTCTGACAAAACGTCTCAGGAGGTTGTTTGTGTACCATATTCTCAGATGGAAGAGTATGCAAGTAATTTGCATTGAATTGTTAGTAAAATAATGAGTTCTATCCTAATATAAGTAATTGTGATCCCTTTTTTTTCTAACACAATATCGAAATAATCCTAAGAGGCGGCGGCTCTCCCGGAATGAGACTCTCTGATCGGTTTATGGAAGGTTGGCATCATACTCATCCAACGGGTCATAACAATCTCGATAGTACATCTCTACATTGTGTTCTCTGACGGAGGGCGTCGTCAGACGCACACAGGGAA
>JAZKJV010010418.1:0-190334 GCA_037367405.1 Ottelia alismoides | reverse complement strand
TCTCCCTTGCAGTCACAACCCATGCTGTGCACCGCGCGGATTGTCCAATGGTGATTTGGGATGGGCGTGGATTTTTGCAATTTATTCTACAGGTGTATCAAAATATGGAAACTTTGTTCATAAGATCATTAGAAAAATCATTGTATATTCCAAGCACGCGTGAATGAACTTATGTAGATCTATCTTGTGCCTCTGTCAGAGATAACCCCTTGAACAACATACCATGACTAAGGTTAAAAGGGACAGGGGGACATGCCTGCACTGCAGGTGGGTGATGCTTCCTCTGCCCGTCGTCATGCATGCCAGTCTTTGTTTTGTTGAGGACCAAAACAATCTCTCCACATGCCTCCCATCTTAATGATGGGTATATATCACATGGTTTTCCCCCCGAGATTCCCAACTTCGATGCTTTGTTGTGGTGTCGGCGATGTTGGACATTCTCCTATAGTTGAATTTCTTGAAGTAACGGTTGCTGGATGATATCACTTCTCTTATGGATTCTCAGGGACAGAAAGGGAAAGGATTTGGCTAATCCATATTCTGTTCTTGTACATCGAATAATACTGATATGGATATGAGTCGGAGATGAATTGAGGGGACCATACCCAAAAGTAATCAGATACAGATTCTTTCATCCAATGCGAATACGGACAAAATGAAGAGTGAGTATGAATACTAATCGAGATAAGATTAGATACACATGTGATCGAATAAAGATAAATTACGAATTTAAATCAAATAACTACCATGTATGAAGTGATTTAAAAAAAAGATACCATTAGAATACAGACTCTGCCATCATAATAAAAATAGTTAGCCAATAAATTAAAGTCATAGTTGCAGAGGGGTTGCTCTGCAGATGTAGTCGTCGAGGGGTTAACACATACTTGAGGCTTCTACTATTACTATTCCTATGAAGTTATTGAGGCAAAGAGACCTAGTGTTTGTCAGAGATCGAGGGAAGACAAGGACTTGGGTTTAGCGTAGTTGTTTACTAAGCACAATATTATATGCACTACAACAAAATTAGGCTACAATGATATTTTTTTCAAAATCCATCACTAAATCATCAGTTGTTAAATATATAACAATAATATTATACATTGCAAAATTATTTTTTTACTTAAAATTAAGATGAATATAATATCTACGCTATATCATTAACAACGATCCATATAGTGTCGCTTATCTATCGTTATTTTTCAAAATTTCAACTAATAGTCACTAAATTTTTATTTAAAAGTTAACGACGATCACTTGCATTCTTGGAAAATAACAATGGAAAAATGTCGTTATATGGGCCGTCACCGATGATATAAAGACATATATTATATCGTCACTAATTTCAAGTATAAAATTCGTAACGAATAATATCATCGTTATATATATAATAACGGCTGATTTAGTGATAGATATAAAAAATCATCACTATAGTCCAATTTTATTATAACGATGTATGCATATTTATTTTATAATCGGATATTCAGATCCGAATCTAGATCTTTTTCATGATACAATGTTCATGTCCATATTCAGATTTTTTTTACAGATGATATACATATTAAATCTAATATTCGAATACACATGTTCATTTTCGATATTTTTTCGACTAGGGTAAGCGAATGGTCGGATATGTCCACATCCATTTTCATCTTTAAATCCAACTACCGCGCAATCCCATGTCTTCTCTTCTTATATGAGGCAATTTTTGTCTTCCAATTTTGATTTTCACGTGATCACAAGCAAATAGATGGATCTATGGTCTACCTTATTATTGCTCACGTATCTCATTCGTAAGATCGTGTGATCCAACGGTGGACAACACAGAACCTCTTTTAAAAATAGCTTAGAAGGTGTCTGTAGGAGAGATCTTTCATGCTAACCATCGACATGATTTTAAATAATGCTAAGATCTACATGTAAACTATACCTTAGACCAGTCTTCATTGTTCTAGCAAAGAGGCCCTGTTGGCTGTATGTTTGAACCTTTGATGTATTCACACCCTTTTGAATGATGAATTTTGACCGTTTTCTAAAAAAAAAAGTGAAGAGGCCTTGTAAATTATCACTAGAAAAAAATACATAAGAAAATCATATGAAAATGTCAGACGATGGAAGAGAATCAACTAGTGACATTAAGGTACTGGTAGCATCAGAGGATTTTTATGCAAATATTAGTTTGAAAATTTTGCCAAGAAAAAGAGTTTTTCTCTTAGCAAATTTCAGATTCAATTAAATGAGGGATGAGTAATCCATGACAGTAGTCTGATCCTTCTGAAATAGTAGAAATGGGCTTTGCCAGATTTTAATGTGTCCGGATCAGGCCCGGTGCAGTGACAAGTTTTCAACCAAACGAAGATCCGAGTAAGACTCATATAATCAGCAGATACGGATTTTTGGGTCGGATCCGATTTGACCCGTCCATGTGCCACATCTTAGGGTCCTAATCGAATCGAATATCTTGAAATTCACATGGATTCGGATTTGATACATTTAAAATTTTTGAATCCGAACTTGAATCAAATTTTAAACAAATTTGCTAACTTAAATTCAAATTTGACTCATTTTGCTTATCGAATATTTAAATTCAATTCTCTTTACTTCAAAATTGAAATGTGAACTCGAATACAAATTATTTACATAAATTTATATTATAATTTTTAAGATATAATTTTAAGGTTGTATTTTATATTTCTATTTTTTTACTACATAAGGTCAATTGAAAAAGTATGTAATTAAGGAAGATACCCTACAGATAATATATAAAATATAAAAATACCTAACTATCTAACTTTACTCTTTTCTCTATGACGAAAGAAAATATAAAAAATATAATTATATAAGTCGTATTAAAAATATAGAATATTATTGACAAACTTGAATACATTATATTTACCATTATATATTTAAGCAAGATAAGATCAAACTTTTATAGAAAATGAATACATACTGGTGTTGTTATTTGAAACAACAAGGGATGGGCATGGGTCGGGCTTGACGGGCCCTATAGGTCCCATGCCCAAGCCCATTTATTTTTTTAGGCTTCAGGTCAGGCCTAGTCCCACTATTTTTGACTTTTTATGGTCCAAGCCCAAGTCCGACCCAATTATAATGGGTCGGGCATGGGCCGGGTAGGCCCATGAAATGTAGGATATCAGTTGGACCTAGGCCGACCCAATTTTCATGAGTCTGGGATGAGTCGACCCATGTGTTTGTATAATTTCCATTCCTACAAACCCACTTGGTTGTTGGTTTTCATTGTATATTCGTTATGAGTTGTAGTTTTATAACTTTTTATCTCTTTTTTGTTAGATAATCCTTGTGTTTTTCACGTATTTGGTTACTCATGCAAGGGGGATTCACCGACCTTATCTTTTTATCTCCTTATTTGTTGGAAATCCGCTCAATAAGGCCTGCGTGAGGGTGCTTTTGGGCCTACAATCAGGCTCATAGTTCAGGCTTTGGACACCATATTGAGTTGTGCTCGTGGGTCTTAATTCGAGTTTTCAATGGGCCAAGCTTTCATACCAGATGTGCTGGGCTAAGTCAAGCTCGAGCCCGGTATAATTAATAAATGGGCTCAAATTGTTGGCTTGAGCCCGATCTGAAATAGTCTCGGGCTTGGGCTGAGTCGGGATTGGTGGGTCAGGCTTCGGGTTGGGCCGGACTGGCCCAACCTGATGCTCATCCCTAGAAACAACAAGCAACAAAAAACTTAACATAATAAAATCACTTCATGCATCATGGTGATCATGATTACCTTAAAACAAGTCATGAATCATGCAATATTTTAAATATACATAAGAAGAACTAATATGATGGTGAGAAAAACTTGTAAATCATTCCAGTTATATGATCAATATCATCTTAATAATGATAGTCATCACCATTAAATGTCTTGGAAGGATAGCGAACAGAACAAGGGAGCCAAGGGAGAAATATTTTGATATATCACAAACCACAATGAAGGAAGAACTCAACGTAACATGACTATCATGTTCACATGCAAGAAGAGGGAGCATCACCAATTACTTTATTGTTGATAACTTTTAGATAAAGAGTGAAAAGGAGGAGGAAAAGATGCGGTATGGAATGTGAGAAAATGAAAATAAATATAAGGCATAGAATTAGATAAATATATTAAGACCAAGCTCTTAAATATATGTTCGTTCCTACTAAAATATATTAAATATATGCTTTTAAATGCATGCTCTTTCCTCTTAAATACATGGAGCATGAAAAATAAAAAATTACTCTTAAATATATGTTCTTTCCTCTTAAAATATATTAAAACTCTTAAATATATGTTCTTTTTACTAGTCTTTATGGCTATTTACTATTGTATGTTGAAGCAAGATAAGATCAAGCTCATATAAAAAAACTAATACAAATTTATCTTATTATTTAAAACAATGAGGATAGCAACAAATAAGTTATTAGATAAAATTACCTCATGCACCGTGGTGATCATCATTATCTTAGAACAAAAGTCATGAAAGCTCTATTATCTTGACAAGTTTGGATATGAGATATGAAGAACGGACATGTATAGGATGCGACTGTTTGACCGTTGAACGGCTGCCCAAAGCAAGTGCATATTGCTGGCATGTTGTATCATCCACAATTTCATAAAACAGGATGACGAGGGTTTCTTTGATAATAATGATGGCGAGGGTGGAGGTCTCGCTCCAGAGGATGATATAAGGTGTTGCGTTTTCAGCTAGCATATGCAATATAGACTGCATCTTGATAGGGAATCGATACATTATGTTATATGTTAGTAAGGGTTTTTTTCTCATTTTGCTTCAGATCTTTTCAAATCATTTTAATGCACAATATGTAATCCATCATCGGCTGTCAAATCCTGGATTTTTTAAGACCTCTCTACTTTTTATAGGTTAGCGTAGATGCACCGAGATTTGTCATTGATATATCTTGAATCATAATCATCTGATCCAGGTTGAAGAATCATTTGATGCCACCCTCTTGTGCCACAAACAAAGAAAAAAAAACTACCAAATATAACTTCCTCCAATCTGTTATTCCTTATCCGGCACTCTCCGACGGAAACACAATAGGCTTTATTGACAGACACTCCATATCTTACGTTGTGTTATTAGTTAACCGTAGTTATCGGGGACTTAGAGGTGTATGTCTAAAGGGATATTTTTTTACTGGTTGGGGAGGGTTTCAAACCCTGATCCATTAGGGGGTTCTTCTAAAGGGACATTTACACATGTATCCTTTTGAGTTTTTTCGATAACATTTATAACTGACCTTTTTGCAATTATATTTGTCCCTTATATTATTACGAAATTCATAGTAGTACCCTTCCATTAGTGTAACACAAAAGCATGTGTGATAATTGGACCTTGCTGTGAATTCGTAAGAATATAAGAGCATGAGTGTAATTACAAAAAAAGTTAAGGATATAATGTTATTGGAAAATTTTGCAAGTGAGAAAGACCTTGACACTAGCATCATAAGAAGTTGGAAATCTACCAAAATTGCAAAGCATCCATTGTATTAGGTTAGGTTGCAAGGAGTCCCTAGGCTTCTATATGCATAAACACTTTCATGTGCACATAGATGAGATTCTACCTTACTGGGACAAAAAAATCCAGGAAGCTACTCATCAACATTCTAATGGAGAACTTGAATGCCTCTGGGCAATGTTTGGATTACCACAATCCTTTTACAAGTAATCTAATCGCAAAAAAAAAAAAGAAAAAAGAAAAATGCAAATTTTAGAGAAGGCATAAAATTGATTGAGGGTTAAAACCACGATCTGATTAACAAATACGTTTAATGTCAAATACTAGTTCTAACAAAAGATTATTGGATTATAATTAGAAAAAAAATACCCCTTACAAGCAATTTCCTTCGCGTGCAAACAAATCCAATCCGGATTCGATAAATCTTTCGTAATAGTCTCATTCCAACCTTTCTTTGATTTTCTCCATCCACCACTCATGAACTCGACTTCTAAGTTCTAACTTCTCCCACCTTGAAACTATTTGACAGCCTTTGCACATCTTCGAACAAACTCATAGCAGATAAGGCATACCTGAATGATGCAACACCAACCTTTTGTCCAACGCTTCTGTTGCGAATCCTGTCCAGATGCACTACAATATCTTTATCTCAACCATGGACAAATTCTGCACACATTAAAAAAAGAGAGAAGCCAGCTGTTTAGTAACGAGGGCAACATAGCATGCCTCACATTTTGCCTATTAAATTATAATTTTCCCAAGAATTTAATTCCATCATGAGGGTAAACTGGGTATCCATTACATATTCGAGGATAAATCCTTGCCATTCATTAGAATTCCATCCACTGACCTCCTGCAAGCCAAGTCAACTGCACCATCACAACTACCACCAATATAGTTTGCTAGATAAAGGGCAATTAAGTCGGATCTTGTTAACACCAAATTATAAACTTACCCTGTCTTCTATATTATATCACAAAAATTCACGCAGTCAAATTTATCCCTTCCCTTTCAACCAATCCCCATCCATAAATCTAAATGATACAACATGGAGAATTTTGTTCCTCATTACAAACAGGAAAATGCAACTGCTTCCAGTAACAGGTTTGGTGCCTGCCCATTGTTCACCTAGCTCCCTTGAGAGGTTGAGTCAGGATTTTTTAGGGGCCACGGAGCTCCTGCCATCACGGCTTCTATTTCCCATGTTTCTCGTGGGCAGTTCGTGAGATTCTTGCAGCCGTCACTTGTCACATACTATATGCAATGTATGTCAAAACAATAATCAGCGTACTTTAGTTCCAGATATAAGAAAGAACTTAAGGAAAATGAAAATGAAACAGGTGAATTACAGGAATGTTTTATGAAAAGGCAAAATTATTTGTAGAAATCGGAACTGCATTGCGAATTTTGTATTCCAAGTAATTCTGCATAAAAAAGGAAAATGAATTTGCAGGCAAAAATCAGATTCCCTGGAAGGGATCATCACGCAGTAAGTTTCAAGTACAGATGCTGTTTGAGATGTTCCCAGGTGTTGTGCTCTCCGATGCGAGCTATCTGGCATTTTAGGATTTTTCTTTAGCACGGATGTTGAATCTTGCACTATAGTAAAAACAAAGTGGAATAAATTGTGTTAAAACATCTTCTTATATATAGAGGACTAATGTTCATTCTCAATATATTATTATATTCTCTCCATATAGTATCCGAGTAACAATAGTATAAGGGATTCCAAACCATAGCTTCTCCCTACCATCCAAGCTCGTCACCGTCGCTTGGTTTCTCGGCCAACACCCTTGCGACAGCATTGCTACACCACTACTACGACACCACAGTGTGCCAATCCATCCTAGTGATTGCCGGACTACCATGGCTACTGCGGCCTCTAAAGGGGATGCAACATCACCCATCAAATGCTTTCACCAGGCTACTGCTCATCTTATTGCTGCTCACCCACCAATGCTTCCACCAGGCTACTGCTCATATTAGTGCTGCAAGCAGGCAGCAGCGCTGCACTTCCCAAAAGTGCCAGTGACTGCCAATATTGCCAACAGCCACTCTACCATCAGTGGCTTGTGCCATCGCTCATGAGGTGCAACAATAGAAGACCACCTCCACCTATGCCACCTTGTAGCGGTACCATCAAGTCATCAACATCATGTGCATCGCCGTACCTAGGGGCGCTAATTGGAACGAATACCTTCGAATCCACCAAGATTCTGATTCAATTCATTATAAAAATTTCGAATCCGAACTCGAATAGAATTTCAAACGAATTTACTAGCTTGAATTCAGATTCAATTCATTTTGAGTTTCGAATATTCAAATTCGATTCATTTTATTTCGAATTTGAAATGTCATTGATATTTTAGAGCTTATATAAATAATATTTTATGAAGAATAATATAATATAATATAATATTGTATTATTCTAATTTTGAAAGTATATTACTAAAATAAGTTGAAAAAGCTATAAAATCAAGGAAAATATCAAACTTATACAATGAATTAAAGTACCTATTTTTTACAATCATTATGTGTCATTTACAATCTAACTATACTCTTTTTTCTATGATGAAGTAATGTATACATACAATATAATTATATGAGCCTATCAAAGAGATAGAATATCATCGACGAAAAAGCTGAACATATTATAATTACCATTGCATGTTAGAGGAAGACAAGATCAAACTTATATACAAAGTTGATACAAATTAATATTATTATTTAAAATAATGAGAA
Organism: Ottelia alismoides; assembly: GCA_037367405.1. NCBI lineage: Eukaryota > Viridiplantae > Streptophyta > Magnoliopsida > Alismatales > Hydrocharitaceae > Ottelia > Ottelia alismoides. The sequence continues at coordinate 182,097 of JAZKJV010010418.1, read as the reverse complement.
TCGTAATAAATAACGTAGAAAGATAAAACCTCTTCATTAAGTGTAGGATCTTCAATATCAAAAAACTAAGTCATGAAAATGGAATATACCGAATTTTTGATGCACAAAGGAACAACTTACATTTTGGTGAGAAGAACTTGTATATTATTCATGTGATGATAAATTTCGCCTTGACATTGATAATCATCGTAGATTACCATGAAGGAAAATCAAAACAACAAAAAAGCAAATGAGATATATCTAGATAAATTTCGAATCATGACAAATGTTAACGAGGAACTCGAAGTAGCAAAACTATTATTTTCACGTGCTAGGAGAAAGATCACATAATCTACCATGGATTTTATGATCTTTGGTGAATAATGAAAGGGGGAATGGAAAAGACAGTGTAAGGAATGTGGGAACATGAAAATAAATGTATGGGTGAGCCGCTGAGGATTTAGAATAACAATATTAAATATTTGATCTTTCCTATTAGATTTTATAACTATTTTTTTACTCTTTTTTTATTCAATATTTAGTCTTCAACTAATAGAATTATACATACATATATGCCTATTAAATTGAGTATGCTTTAGAGTCCTTTGTTTCGACTTAATGTCTCAAAATTCTGAATAGCATGCTAAGATTGATTATTATACTTATACAAAGTAACTCATAAGAAGACATGAACTTAGATGTTTTGTATAATCGATGCATGAAGGAGCCACATCTCTAACTCATAACATATTTTGCAGTCAAACCACTTGAACTTAATTATACAGAGGAAAGGAAAGAGATTGGGTCTCATTAGGGGGGAGGGGGCTAATATTGCATAAACACGTCACACATTGACAAGTCATGTCGGTGTAGCATAGGAGTATGGAAATCATAGCGCTGAATGTTGCACATGATAAATCATATCACTGGAGCCTAGATATGATTAGAAGTTTAAATTAACCACTCAATCATTGTAGTAAGTTGGTTTGAGAGTATCTTTAGTTGCTTGCACGTGTTATGTTTAGTGATATAATGCAAATGCTAAATCTTTCAATGTAAATTATATGTAGTAAATTCTTAATACATATTCATATATTCTTTTCTATGTCTATTTACTTACACATGTCACCTTTTGATATAATTATGCTATAATTCCTTATACAAGAATATTCAAAAAATATCCTAATCAACCCAGAGTGGTTGTTACATGTATGTATATAAATATGTATGTGTTGTATGCATGTATATGTATGTAGTGTGTGTGTGTGTAAATACATGGACACATATATGCATATGTATGTATTTAAATACCGAATCGAATCGAATCGAATTATTATCGAACGAATTCAGGTTAATTCAGATTCGATTCATTTGAGAATCGAATCCACAAGTTAAATTCAAATTCAGTTCATTTGGTTTCGAATCGAACTTTTTTCAAATTTTTATCGAATGAATCTTAATCGAATTCGAATGATTCAGTTCAATTAGCAGTCGTAGCATGTACCACCCCTGCTGTGTTGCAGTAACACCATGTACTAGATCATTTCAACCTTAAAATTATCAAGTTGGATGAGAGCAACTAAGCCCAGTGATCATATATCATTCTCATGTAAATTACAGGACAAGTGAAGCAGCAAAGCTACACATCCTCTTGAAGCCAGAACCTAAGAACAAGACGAAAGCATGGCATGTGGGATGAAAACAAAGACATGGTTTATGCCTGACTTCTAAGTGGAGTCATTCCTCGGATTGTAGACACTATGATATAACGTATGTGATCTGAAACAACATGAATGGTTCATGTTCACAGGAGAGGAATGCAAGTAATGTTCCTCACGTACTACGACCTAATGCAACTTTGGCAAGATAGCAAGACTCTAGCCTAGTATTACTGGCAATTGAAGCATTCAGCAAGAGGTACAACTCAATGATGTTTGTCTGCGCGTGTTTGACATAGAATGTATCTTGGGAGGAGTTAGCAATGATGACATTCCTTGATGAGTTGGAACCTGCCTATCATGTAGCATGATGAATGATGACATGCACTACATTGCCCACACTGGAGGACACTTCAGCAGATCGGTACGCCTCAATATCCTCCAGAAGTCAGAGTTTCAAACTTCAGACCTGGCCGTGTTGTCTGGTCGAGGAAGCAATGTTCTTTTAAAAGGCCATGGTGGAAGCCCAAATATATTTATGTGGTATAGAGTGCTCCTGTTACTCAGACTAGTCCTAATATCTCTACTAGTGGAGGTAAAAGAACAATGTGCGTTCTGTGATAGCTGACATGACATTCCATATCAAAAACACATGCCGAACTAAGCACGAGAGGCCATATAGTGCTCAGTTCGCTATAGAGGGAGACACCGACTCTTTCTTGTATCGATTTAAGACGAGATGTTCAAATGTTAGACTCCATCATCTTCACTGACAGACCATTTGAGACGATAGTTTTAGTTACATGTATGCATCATCTTTCATTATCATTTTAGGTATACAAGCTCACTCTGTCCAATTTGATCGGCTGTTAGATTATGATGCCTTTCACAACCTGTATGGAGATAGGAAACAATATGACAAGATCAGACAAATCCTCTTTGGAGGATCACCCACGTCACTTAAGTAGAGATATATTTTATGTTTACGTATCTTCTTATCTATTTCCTTTCTCTCTGTCTACGTTATGTAATTTACCCATAGGCTTCTCCCTATATAAGAGAACCTGGAGCTCATGGAATAAAACAACTCTTTCTATTTTCCCAACATGGTATCTGAGCGACGGCCCTAGATCGAAGCTCCCGTACCGAAACCCTAACCCTAGCCTCCCCACCTGAAGCCTTCTCGCGCCACCGCCCTCGGCCTCCAGCCCCGCAGCCCCTCCCCAGCGGCACCGCTAGCGGCCCCAGCTGCTCCCAAGCCCTCCCACGGCACCACTGGCGGCGCCAGCCGCTCCCAACCCTCTCGTGGCATCGCCGCCGGCCTCCAGCCGCTTGAACCCCTCCTGCGGCACTGCTGCTTAGTGCAGCACTGCTGCATCTCACGCATCTCGCAGCCCCAGCCGCTTCTTGCGTGGCTCCATCGTCTAGCAACACCCAGTGGTTGACGTTGCCCGTGTTTTTGAGGGAGTTGGTTGTGGTATAAATCTAAATATGCAACCAACTTCCTCTATGTCCTGGTAGACATTTATTTGGTCAAAATTTACCACACTAGTCTCCTTCGATCGGCAAGTTGTCAGAGAACAAGATTAATATCCCCACCACATGCGCATTCAGAGGTCCGGCGTCCATGGTCAAGATGGATGGGTCGAACTACGAGTTGTGGGCCATGCAATTATGAGCCTAATGAAGTCGATGGGTAACAAACATATTCTTACTAAAGAAGAGCCGACGAAGAAAATAGGGTCCTATGCCTCCTGGGAGGTTGATGATGCATATGCTCCATCCGGTACCTTGATACCAGACATTTGCAAATGACGTCTTGCATCATCCTACGGCCAAAGCCATATGGGACATTCTTGCTGCCACATATTCACAGACCAAGAATGAGACAAATTCTACAGCTCCAGCATGACATCTTCACTATAAAGCAGAATGGTCGACCCCTGCATGCTCATTACACTATATTGCAGGGAATGTTTGAAAAGCTTCACAGCTTCATTCCCCTCACGGTTACTCCAGAGAAGCTGAAGACATATCGAATGCCACAATGGTTGGCGTGTTTTTGGCCTCCCTTGACTCACAGTATGAGGCTGCTTCTTCTCATATCTTGGCAGATGCTACCATTCCTCCCATGGAGGAGGCCTTCTGAAGATTGAGTCGAATAAATATATCAAGCCCTGCTCCATTGTCGAACTCCTCTGCTATGGCGGCCACTCATGGAAGAGGTGGTCCATATCAGTTCCTTGGACATGGACCACATGGTAGGGGTGGACGTGGTCGTGGACCACCTTGTACCTATTGCCATCGATCCGATCATACAAAAGATACATGCTACTCCAAGCATGGTTACCCAGCGTCCGCCCGCATAGCAGAACATACCCAACATTATAGCGCTCCACCCACATCGGATCAGAAATTTGATGAGCTTGTGTCTCGAATGAGAAATATCAAGCACCTAGCTAGCACGACTTCACCTGCTTCCGAGACCAGTTCAGATATCGTGGCCACTGCAGGAGCCAGTACTTCAAGTAGTGCTCTTACCTCCACTCCTCATCATGGTTCAGACATATCAGAATGGATTATAGATTCCGGTACAACATGTGGAGACAGAAATCAGCTCATAGCATACAAGCAGGTTTCTCAAGGAAAGACAGTGGTCATAGTAGATGGGACTCATTCCCCAATCACAGGACAGGGGGAGATCAGTTTGACGCCAACTATGCAGTTGCAGAATGTGTTGCATGCCCCTAATTTCTCCATGAATTTATTGTCGATTAGTCAGATTACTAAGGATTTACATTGTTGAGCAATATTTGACCCATCATCTCTTATGTTTTAGGACATTCTCACGAGCAGAGTGATTGGGTGTGGCCATGAGCAGGGCGGACTCTATCGACTGGTCCAAACACCATATGCTGGAATATCCTCTCATTCTATTGGACCTGCCTCTCCTTTCTTATGGCATATGCGCTTTGGTCATCTTCCACTTCAGAAGCTTCGTCAAGTTCTTCTCTAGATCTCACCCTGGTCGTCATTCAACTGTGAAGCATGTTAGTTAGGGAAGCACCATCGGTCTGTCTTCCCAAGACGTCAGAGTCGGAGCAATAACACTCCTTTTTTAGTTTTTCCATATAGCTATTTGGGATCCAACTTGTGTTCCTGATCATCAAGGACACAAGTTTTATTCAGTTGCGGTGGATGATTTTAGTCGTCTATCATAGGTTTTCTTGTTGAAGAATAAATAAGACGCGGGCAATGCTATTATGAATTTCATTAAAGAAGTGCAGAATGTTTTTTCACCTCTGTCAAGATTGTAAGGACTGACAATGCTATTGAATTCTGTACTCATGTGCTCTCTCGTTTCCTCTCATCACATGGTATTCTCCATCAAACTTCTTGTGCTTACATGTCCTAATAGAATGGTGCCGCAGAAAGAAAGCATCGTCACTTTCTTGATGTCACTTGTACTACTTGTCCAGAGCGGTGCACCGCATTCATTCCGGGGGGATGCGGTTCTCACATCTTGTTATCTCATTAACCGTATGCCCTCGTCGATACTGGAAGAAAAGATAAAGTTTTCCATGATTTTTCCTGAAAAGGAGTTGTTCTCTCTCATTCCTCGTGTTTTTAGGTCTGTTGCGTTCGTCCATCAGTTATCGCCAGGGATTGATAAGCTCTCTCCTAAGGCTGTCAAATGTGTTTTTTGGTCGAGTCTTCAAGAACTCAAAAGGATGATCGTGCTATGATCCGTTATGCTGGAGGTATTATGTGAGTGAAGATGTCACATTCTTTGAGTCTGACATGTATTTTTCTCCAACAGGTGACATGTTGACACCTTCAGACTCAAATGACGAGGTTTATATTCCACCTCCACCCATGTACTCACCACCTTCATCACCACCACCCCCATCATCACCTCCACCAACTCTACCTTCTCCCATTGTTCAGGTTCCACATCTACCACATCACTACAATCGACAGTCAGCTCCTTCTCATGATCATGGTCCATCATCCAGCACACGCAAGGTTTGTTCTGATATCATTACTTCTAATGATGGGTCTGATGGTGTTTCTCAGCAGGGGTTATTTTAGAAGGAGAATGGTCAGGTAGGTGGCAGCGATACTGCAGAACTTGATTTGCATATTGCTCTTAGGAAGCAGAAGCGTTCTTGTGCTTCATATCCTATTGCTTCTCATGTCACATTTGAGTGTCTGGCATGTGATTTCAGGAAGTTTGCAGTTGCTTTGTCTGCCATGGACATACCACGAATGAACCAGGAGGCAATAATGGATAGTAGATGGCGTCTGGCTATGGAGGAAGAGATGGCGGCCCTTCAGTCGAGAGGAACTTTGAGCCTTATCTCAGCCCCAACTAGGGCATCTATAGCATAGATGTTAAGGCGCACGCCTAGGCGCCCAGGCGCCCTAGCCCGTGCGCCTTGAACATGCGCCTTGCTTTTATTAAAAGAAGCGACGCCTTGGGCCGCCTAGGCGGTCGCCTAGGCACGCCTAGGCGCCTAGGCATAAAGCTCAGGCTGATGTGGTGAGCTCAGGCTGATGTGGGGGGGGGGGGGCTGTCGGGAACTTCCAGGGAGTATACATAGGTTAATGTGTTATCAATTGCCCACATTTCTTTCGCATTCCCAGGAAGAAAAGATTATATGCGACATGTAGAAAGTCTATACAAGCAACACGACATTTCTAAGAATGCTTTATACAATCTACTGAGAATGAATGTCATCTTTTATGAGAATCACGGTAAAGTACTATTTTTCATCTCTTGCACATTGTCCATATATATTCCTCTCATCGGAGTTGACAAAGGAGATAACTTGTTTGTTCACGATAATCATAGAAAGTAACATTTAAGATAAGAAGGAGCTGTTCTATAAGCAACGAAAAATACTGTTATTATATATGCAAGCCTCTAATCGGTCATAAATTTCACCGTGAAAAAATATCAGAACAAAGTATATCTCAAGACTTACTTTAACAGCTGTACTAAAATACTAAGAGCCCAATACATATGGAAATCCGGCATCGGTAATAGACTTATCGATAACCGGAGAGAACCTCGTAAGAGTTTCCAGCAGAGCACAGATCATTACCAGGAATTACAAAAAACTTTTATGTTAGTTAGACTGATAACTAAATAATGATAAAAAAGGGTTTCTCAAGAAAACGCCTAGGCGCCAAGGCGCCCAACTTCAACGCCTTGTCGCCTTGCCGCCTTAATAACCATGATCTATAGTAAGTTGCAAATGAGTATTCACAGTTAAGCAGAATGCTGATGACAACAATGATAGGTACAAGGTTTGACTGGTTGCACGTGGGTATACTCAGACGTACGGAGTCGATTATCTTGACATATTCTCTCCAGTTGCTCAACATTCTATCATACAGATCCTTTTATCTGTTGTTGTGGTTAGAGATTGACTGTTGTTTTAGCTGGATGTCAATGCCTTCTTGTATGGTGATCTTCAAGAGGAAGTCTGCATGCAGCAGCCACCTGGGTTTGCTGCTAAGGGGGTGTGTTCACATGTGTGTAGACTTCATAAGGCAATCTATGGCCTTAAACAAAGCCCGAAAGCTTGGTTCTAGAAGCTCTCGGATTTGTTCGAGAAGCATGGATTCAAATGGTCGAATGCAGATCATTCCCTTTTCGTACAGAGAACCTCCAAAGGTATGACTGCTATTATGGTGTATGTTGATGATATACTTATTACAAGAGATGATATAAATGGAATAAAAAGGGCGGAAGAATTTCTGGGTCGTGAATTTGTTGCTAAGGATCTTGGAACCTTTAGATACTTTCTGGGATTGGAGTTTGCCAGAAATCAACAAGGGCTTGTGATGATTTAGAGAAAATATGTAACTCACTTGATAAGTGACACATGTATGCTTGGATGTCGACCTACTACTACACCGATGGATCCAAGCATGAAACTGTATGATGATGACACTAATGAGGTTGACAGGAGAAGATATAGGGAACTGGTGGGAAAGCTTCTGTATGTTACAATCACCATACCCGATATTTCATTTACAATCAGTCGGGTGAGCCAGTTCGTGGAACAACCTCGCCAGGTACATATGGATGTTGTACAGATGATACTAAGGTATATTAAATCATCTCCAGGTGCAGGATTGCTATTTAAAAGAGGTGTCGCTATTACTATCTCAGCATGCACATACACAGACTATGCAGGGTGTCCCAGGGACAGGAAATCCACATCAGGATTTGCTATATTTGTTGGAGATTCACTTGTCTCATGGAAAAGTAAAAAGCAAATTGTTGTTGCTAGATCGATGGTTGAATCTGAGTATAGAGCTATGGCACAAGCATGTACATAAGTGATGTAGGTTCGAGCAGTTCTGACAAATCTACATATAGATGTTCCTCTTCCCATGTCGATGAAATGCGACAATCAGGTCGCCTTATTCATTGCTAATAATCCATCATTCCACGAGAGGACAAAGCACATTGAGATTGATTGCCACTATATACGTGACATGATTGAGAAGGGCTTCATTTCTACATCCCATGTCAGCTCAGGGGACCAGACGACGTATATTTTTACCAAGGCCTTACTTAGAGGGTTATTTCAGAAGTGTTCATCCAGGCTGAGCATGATATATATCTATACTCCATCTTGAGGGGGAGTGTAGAGATATATTTTATGTTTATGTATCTTCTTCTCTATTTCCTTTCTCTATGTCTACGTTATGTAATTTACCCATACGCTTCTTCCCATATAAGAGAGCCTAGGGCTCATGGAATAAAACAACTCTTTCTATTTTCCCAACAACTTATGATGATTTATTAGCTGTTGTGGGATATGGGTAGTGTACTGCTACCCCTACTCTAAGTCTCAACTTAGTATATATACTTCTCGTTCCCAAATATTCCGATTATCTTGTTGTATGTTAGTTGGATTCGTAAAGCTTAAGCATTGCAAAGTCATTTCGACAATATATTTGACTTTCGTGATATCATGACAAGGAAGACGATTGGTGAAGGTCATGAAGAATTGAGGTGGTATATTTTCTTCTTCAATCTCCACATGTTGCTTTTGCTTTTGTTCTATCAGCCTTCTATAACTTCATTATGACATCAACATCTGTGTCATCCACTAATCAGCAAACTCCACCACCAGCTACCTCAATTGGCTCCTACTTTCAAACTGAAGTATGAAGCTTGTTAACTTGGGAGGCATCATCAGAGTTCCTTTTTCTGCTTCGGATCACCCACAATCTTCCTTATCATCTGATATGGTCCATATGAATTTTTGAGAGCATAGGATTCCACACCATCTTGGTCACCCCTACTATCTATCGACTGTAGATGATTTCACACGTTGATCATGGGCATTTCTTATAAAGAATAAGTCAGCTGCTCAAAGAATATTCAATTCATTAACCAATGAAAGATGTAATTCGATGCCATTGTAACAAATGCCTCATCGAATAAAAGCTCGAGAGTTTTGCTTCAGCGATTCTACATTTCTCGAAGGAATATTCATATATTCCCAAACCTGACAATGGACTGGTACTGCAGAATGCAAGCACCAACATATGTTGGATATCACTAGCGGCCTTATCATCTGCGCAAATTATCCCTCATCCTCTTAGAGAGATGCAAAACTCGTGGTTTCATATCTCGTTAATCACCTTCCCTTATTTGCTCCTGTTTCACTACGTCAAGATATTACAAATTTTCAAGTATCAGCTGACAACAGATCCTATAAAATGTCAAACCCCCATTCTATGCTGCTAACAGTTTGATAATGATTTATCAGTTGTATAAATACGGATTAACCCTATAATATAATATTAGGAATCTGGGGTGGTAGCAACGACTTACTTGATTGTATGATACAAAAAGTGCATGGTGTTACTGCTTGCTTGCCTGCAACAATGGGAGTGATCAGATGGACATCCATCTTTTGGACGGGAACTTGTGTTGTTCTGCAAGAGATGGCACAAAGATTTTGGCCGATTTTTGCTGAAGATAGTTCTTTCAGGTTTTGACTGGCTAGCTGGACTAACGAGGGAGCTTTTTGTGATTTATACCCGAGGTTCTTTTTGTTGGCAATCAACCCAAACTCAAAGGTGACTGAGGCCTGGCCCAATGACTTATAGGCTCCAACTTACACTCTAGCTTCCCAAAGCAAAGGATTTTGGATTTGATGGTTGGACGTGAGCATTGGTATTCTTGCAAACCCCAAATCATCGTTATAAATGCATAAATGAAAAGATGATGTAGATTACTAAGTTGAGTTAGATTGAATATAAAATCATACCACGTCACTTTCTATTCGCACACCACCAAAGTTCTTAAACCTGCCAATCACATCGATGTTAAAAAACTTCAATGTATCAGAATTTGCCATGGCTGGAGCAAGCAGGGCATCAATGAAGTAGCATCCTGGTTCAATAGTAATAACCTGATGATAAATCACAAGTAATTAAGCTTCTCAGTATATTGAAATCCTGCAATTAATAACATATACATCAGAGAAAATAAAGCCTATTTCCTGGTAATCCCACACCCGAAACATCTGCTTGTGGAAATAAATGAATGTACCACTATCTCGCAAAAACAAACACTGAATTCACAGACCACAAGTGGGTCAAAACGACTTCATTAGACCACTCAATTTTTAAGCAAGCCTAGATGCCTAAGTCAATAGACTGAGTGCATCAAGACTATAACATTAGAAAGTGCCGTATAAGAAATAACTGTAAAGCAACAAATAGTGTAAGAAGCTAGTGGGTTTGGAAACATTTCTGACAACAGACAACACATAGGCGTGATGTTCTATCTTTATATGATAACACAACAATTGCCAATCCAATTTAATGAGCTTACAGCATTTAACTGATGTTTATTTGTTGCAGTAAAAACTATTAATGTGATAAAACTTTCAGTGAGACAGCAATGCCATTAGTAATTACCCGATCTTCACCAAAGTAAGGCTTCGATGAAATGAGTACTTTTTCATTTTCTATAGATATAATCTACTTCAAACTCCATTTGCTGAAGAAGCACTCCAGCCAATTTTAAAAACAAGACATTAACATCGAGTTACTTAATATTTATCTGCATGGTGTCTCAAGGTTTTCGTCGAGGTATGCCTGAAGGTTTTCGTCGAGGTATGCCTTTTTTCTCCTCTCCTTCGGTTGCGAGAGAGAACGAGATAGATGGAGAGAATGGAGGGATGAGGGCTCCCGATCAGCGAAGTTCTGATGCATTCATTCCACTCCCCATGGGAGGTCATTTATAGGGCGTAAACCCTTGCCACGTCTGCCCCCATCCTTCACGCCCAAGCGGTTAGGTCTCCGTGAGACCCAGCCTTGTCGCAACCGTCGGAGGCGGTTGCGTGACCACGTCGGTCACGCCGGTCGTTCTACATCTCCCACTTGACCGAAGTGGTCAAGACATATATACTCCCACTATTCGTGTAGTATATACATGGAGATTTATCATGTGAGGATCATTATCTATGAAAACCTCTTCTTTGACTCAAACATTCCTGAGTCCCATTAAACCAACATGTTTAATGCATGTTCCTGCTGCTATTCTCTTGGTAAGGGAATCAACCAACATGTCACTGGTAGGTATGTAGGTTACCGTGATTTCTTGTTTCGCCACTATATCTTGTATATAGTGATATTGGATCTCAATGTATTTTCCTTTAGAACTATTTGTCCCCACTATTAATCAAGCTTATCGCAGCTTGATTGTCACAATATATTTCAATTGATCCTTTGACCAATTCAAGGCTTAGATTCTATAGGAAACGTCTGATCCACACAACATGAGTGGTGGCCATACTACATGCAATGTACTCAGCCTCCTGTATATGTCGAGATACACATCCTTGTTTCTTGCTACCCCAAGAAACGACTGCACCACCAAACATGAACAGGTAACCCGATGTGGATTTTCTATCATCCACATCCCTTCCGAAATCAGCATCGGAATATCCTACCACTTCAAGTGATTCTGCTTGATACACAAGCTTCAGATGTACTGTCCCTTTCAGATATCGAAGAATCCTCTTTACAGCTTCCCAATGTGCTGGACCGGGATTGCTTTGATATCTACTGACTAAGCTTACTGGATAAGCTAAATCATGTCGAGTACACATCATTGCATACATTAAACTTCCCACCGCTTGTGCATATGGTACATTTAAAGGTTTCTGCCCCTTTCCGGGACACTGACTCTTACTGAGTCTCTTTCCCATCACAAGTGGTGTTGGAGCTGGAGTGTTGTTCTGCATTCCAAATCTCCTTAATACAGTATGCAAATATCTTTCCTAACAAAGGCTCAATGTCCTTGAGTCCCTGTCTCTTGTTATTTGAATTCCAAAAAGATAGGATGCTTCGCCCATGTCCTTCATCTCAAATTCATTGCTCAATTTCTGTTTGATTTCATTGAGCATTTGTATGTCATTACCTGCAAGCAGAATATCATCTACATACAATAACATGATTGCAAACCTGCTCCCACTCTTCATGACATACACACAGTTATTCAATTTATTTGAAACAAATCCAAATTGAATAACTTTCTCATGAAATTTGAGATACCATTGTCGTGAAGACTGCTTTAAGCCATATAATGACTTTCTTAACTTGTAAACCTTTTTCTCCTGACCTTCAACCTGAGATCCCTCAGGTTGTCGCATATAAATCTCTTCCTTTAATTCTCCATTAAGGAAGGCCGTCTTCACATCCATTTGGAACAATTCCAAATCCATATATGCGACTGTAGCTAAGATCATCCGAATGGATGCAAACTTAGCCACTGGAGAGTAGGTTTCCTGGAAATCTATTCCAGCTTGCTGAGTATAACCCTTGGCAACTAATCTGACTTTGTATTTGTCAACAGTACCGTCAACTCGGTACTTTTTCTTGAATATACACTTACATCCTATGGATTGCCTACCTTCTGGCAAATCACATAATTCCCAAACACCGTTTCACTCGATTGAGTCCAACTCATCTCGTGGCGGCCGACCATGATTCCGACTCAGACGAAGCCATAGCTTCATCAAAGGATATGGGATCTGTACAATCCGCGACATCCTCATCCACGGTATAGCACGACGCCTCGCATCCATAGAAATGGTAATCTTCCATCCATGCGGGCCGTATTCTGTGTCTCTTGTTGCCGATTATACTCGTGGGTTGTGTGGGTCCACCCACTACTTCTAAAGGATCATCATGTTCCAAAGGTTCATTTTCTACATTTGGATGATCGATATCATCCTCAAGTTCTTGTCTAATGCTCAAGTCGTCTTCATTGTCCTGTAGGACAATCAAAGGATCTGATTCCTCTATTTTATGCTCCTTTTCTTGATGAATTTCAAGAAAAGTCGCATCACGACTTTCGATTAGACCTTTAATTCATGAAAGAACCTATATCTTTTAGAATGTTCACTATATCTAATAAACTTGCACTTTAATGTCCTGAAGTCTAGCTTGTCTCGAAGCTGACTCGATACCAGAACATATGCTACACATCCCCATTTTCGGAGATGGCCCAACTCGGGTTTTCTGCCATTCCATATTTCATATGGCGTTGATTCTACGAACTTCTGTATATAATTCACAGTCAACACTGCCCCTCCCTAGAATTTCTTGGAGAGTCCTGAGCGTGAAAGCATACACCTTACTGCATTCATCAAAGTTCGATTCTTTCTTTCTGTTACACCATTCTGCTGTGGTGTATAGGGCATTGTAGTCTGCCTACGAATGCCTGTCTGAATATAGTAATCCTCAAACTCCTTTGAGGTATATTCCCCACCTCTATCTGTCCTAAGAGTCTTGATTGGTTTTCCCAATCTTGTCTCCACTTCCGTCTTATATCTTTTAAATGTTTCAAGTGCTTCCGACTTTCTTCCTAAGAGATAGACATATGAGAACTTCGAGTAGTCATCAATGAATGTTATAAAGTATTCCTTATTTCTATGTGTGCTGGCGCTCAGTGGTCCACATATGTCTGAATGGATCAAACCTAGTAACTCTGTTGACCGAGTTCCGGTTGAGAAGGGTCTTCTCATCATTTGACCGGTCAGACAATGTTCGCAGGGCAATGTCCTTGCACCCGTGATTTTAGGCAACAAATTTGCCTTAATCATTTGATCCATTTTAGAATTTCCTGGATGACCTAGTCGCATGTACCACAAGTCATAATCAAACAAATAACACAAGGAATAATCAGAAGCGACATTCATTGATTCACTAGAATTTATTACAGGAAGACTAGACAGGTCCTGCTCGGGCACAAACTTTCCCATCGCATAGACCTTCTTATTCTTGCCTATAGACACACACTAATTATAAAAGCGAACTTCGAAATCCTTCTTGAGCAACACTGGGATAGAGATCAGGTTTCGGCGTATCCCTGAGGCATACAGTACATCATTCAGTACCATAATGCTATCCTCCAGGTCATCCAGACTCCATAATCCCGACAAAGTTTTTATATAAAAATGAAAATAGTCATTATCAATATATACATTTACATACATGTGTGAACACAAACAATATTTTAGAGACTCTCTTTCCTCGGGCAAGAACCAAGATGAGCATTAAGCACCTTGGAGTGTCCCACACCTATAACATTGATTTAGTCCCATGTTGCTAGTTGAGAAGGTTGTTGAATGCCCTATTATTGAATTTGTTAATAAAAATGATAATACTATCACATGAGATCTCATATCTTTTAGAATAGGGTGGCACTATGTTGCCTCAAATACATGTTCTGTAAACCTATCGTCTGAATCATATTCCAACAATAACTTTTTAAATCATTAATTGAACATAGTCATTTAACCAGCCATGTTTAGGCATCAAGCATTTTATTTTGCCGATATTCCAGATTTGAAAAGTACGCATGTCAGAGGTAAGTGGTGAATGGAAATACTCATGATTCATGAATTCCGAAAATGATTGCATGCCATAGTGTAACAGTGAACGATAAAACATTTTCAAAAAATGCATGAACAGGAAAAGACCTGAAATAATATGCTACATACTGAAAATAGGAAATAGGTATGCAAGTTACAAGATGACAAAAGGTATGAGGACAGTCGATGATTTACATTTATCCTTTTTTTCTTAATAGACTTTTATCTGAAAGAAGAAAGGGCGGGTACCCAGTTTGAAAGGATGATTACCTCTATGTGTGCCGCCGAACTTATCTCATTGGCATATTGGATAAGCTCAAGCTCCATCTGAGTCTTGAAAACGCGGCATTCAGTCAAAATAGGATGCAATGTTGTGAGATCTGTCTCGAATCTCTCTATTCCCTGAAGTACGATATTATAATCTTCAAACATACTTTTTTATACAATAAATGGCTTGTTGAGATGCATGCAAAAATATAAGATCTTCAAAGTGGAGCGCACAAAAAGATACTTTTGTATCAGGTGAGAAAGATACAGTACTTTTAAAGTAATAAAACAAGTTATTATAGTTGTTCATCAGCACTGACGTGTGGCATCTATTTTAAAAAATTAATCCGGGTACTCTCCCAAGCTGGGAGATACCGTCTTAGCAATATTCATTAAGGAGACATCGTTACAAAATCACGAAGCCAAAAACTTGTAAAGGGATTTACAATGCAACAGGATATTTTCAACATAGAATCTCTGGTTCTTGAAAATAAGGTCATTTCGCCCCAACCAGATAGCCCACAGAGCAGCCCATGCAGGAGAAATGTCATCGGTGGAGCCGCCTCCCAACCTCCTGACGGAATGCCAAAACGCCGCCGCATCATCAAACATGAGCCAAGACAGTCCAAGTCCTCTCCACACCCCGGCCGAGAACGGGCACTTGAAGAAGAGATGGTCCGTATCTTCCTCGTGGCATTAGCATCTATCACACGTTGTGTCCTGCACCCCAAAGAGACGAGCCCGTCTAACCTTGTCACAAACTCGGCCTCTCCTCAAGCACCATAGGAGTACCTTCACCCTGCAAGGAATCTTGGCAACTGATGATAGGTTCAACACTATAAGTTTTCAAGCCAGTGTTAAAAGAAAACTCTGCTTCAACACTTCATCAGAGCAACTGATGATAGTTCGATTACTTTGATACGTAGATGACACGCTTTTCTGTCATGAAAAGAAGTGTTGAAATGGCAGAGTATGTGACAGCCGTAAGTTTCTTTGATTATTTTTGGAGCTCAATTCAATGAGGCAACATCCACATTTAACCTGTTGGTCGGATTATCCATGTTATGGAGTAGCCTCTTCCAATAAGTTAATAGGTTCCACTGCTGGCCAGATAGCCAGATATCAAGAAATGGGAACCACTCGAGGAGAAACAGCCAAAGGAAGCAGAAGGTAAAAAGACCAAGCTTTAGACCAAGAGTAGTGGTTGGTCCTGAGTTCTTAATATTGGTATTCCGTATAAAAAAAAGGTTGACAGGAGGATAAACAACATTGAAAGGTGGAAGAAAAGCTAGATGGCTATCGAGAAGAATTACATCACAAGAACATCCCAACACTGGAGGGCCGTGAGTGGAGAGTGGTGATCGGTTGACGATGAGAAGATACGAGGTTCTTGGTTGGACAGTAGACCTTCAAGATCAAGGGAGTCGCTGACCGGACAGATGGTAAGAGTACTCGATTGGTGGCTTATCGGCTCCCTCTAGGGGCTTCAACAAGGGAGGTCCAATGGATGCTAGTGGACGATGTTTTAGATGTGGTGATCAAGGCCGTTACGCTGGTGTGTCAGAATGCAGTGAAATGTCACATATGTGGAGGCGTTGGTCATCGGCAGAAGGTTTGCAGGGCAAGAAGTTCTACGCTCCCCAATAAACTGGAGGTGGTAAAGACTGGTGGAGCACCAGGTGGCACCGTCGACTTCTGTTCTTGATTCTGTTCTAATTGGGGTATGCCATTTGAAGGATGGTGCTATTCATAGGGCAACTGAGGACATGGGGCGAGTGCTTGGACCCTCTTTTGCTGGAGATGTTATTCTACTGGAGGCCTCCCTTGTCTGTGCAAGAGGCATGTCGTCGATGGAGGTGTGCATGCTGTTGGGAAGTCCAAAAGAAGGTAGAGGAAGCTGAGATATCTATTGGTGAAGATCCACCCTCAAAGATGGTGCCTCAAATAACTTGCACTACAAGGTGTTGTTGCGGAGCATTCCTTTAAGGTCTCGTGATTGGAGTTTGGTTCGAAAATTGTTCTCCTTATGGGAAACTAATCTCCATCCTCTCATCCAGGTTGAAGAAGGGGTCCGGGAGTCAAGTGGTGGTTGAGGCAGCAACCAGGGTTTCCCCATTTCCTTCGTGCTTGCAGCTCTCAATCAGGACAGCCATGTTCCTCATTGAAGTGGAGGAGAGAGTAGCTATCATAGATGCATGTGATCGGAGCAGCGATCTTGGTGTTGGCGGCGATGGCGATCGGAGATGTGGTACCGGAGTTGGCAGCAACAAAGGGGGAAAATGGAATTCGTGTCGTTTCGGCTTCTGAGTAGGATTCTCGAAGTGGGGATAAAGAGATGAAGGTTTGAGATTTTTTTCTTACAGATGAGGAGATTGTCGGGTCGGGTTGCTTGCTTTCTTCGGACCGTACATGTTTTGAATATGAAGAGAAACCTTGAGTCAGGTAAGGCGGACCCAATTACCTATGGGGGTTCAATCATATGATGGGCCCTAATCAGTTCACAAGATCTAATGAAGCAGGAGCCCCCCTCGAGCTGTTCATAATGCAAAGCGATGTTACTGCATATGCTGGGCCTTCTGTCAGGAGGCAACCGAGAGTAGCAGAGGAGACGGCGAAGCGGCAAGAGGGAGTCGGGTTTGGAGAGGTCTTCTCTGGTAGTGTGGAGGGCCCATAACACCCATTGAACAGTGTTGTGGGTTTATCATGTGGGGGTTTCCCCCTAAATCGTGGGTCTTCAGACCCACTGGAAGGTGGGTTGTGGGTAATGGAATTCTAACCCCTTCACCCTCGAGGAAGAATGTCGAACAGAATACGATGGAGGAGGAAGATAAGAGGTTGCGGTGGTATTCTTTCAAAGGGAAGCAGGGGAACCAGATTAGTTGCTGCAAGTGTCGTGGAACCAGTACTCGATTCTGCAGCGGGAGACCTGCAGTCTCAATGGAGTATTCTCTCGAAGTCAAGGGACTACGAGGCATTGGAAAAGTATGTTGGTGTCATGATGCCTCTGGGTGCAACTCAGGTGTCCCAATGAATTTATTGACCTGGAATGTTAGGCGAATGGGTAAAAAAGGAAAAGAGGAGGGCTCTCCGTAACATTACCTCTGAGTCCAAAGTAGGAATTGTACTGCTTCAGGAAACTAAAGTCACACAGGAAAAGGAACCAGTATGGAGAAACATGGCAGTCTTGCTGCCTATGAAGTTTTGTTCTATTGCTTCAAAGGGCGCAGCTGGAGGACTAGCGATTGGGTGGAAGGAAGGAGTTGTTTCTTTTGGATAGACATCTGATTCTTGGCCAGCATGCTCTTACAGTGAGATTAAGGTGCAAGTCAGATAACGTTGTGATGGTTTTCACCAACGTATACGATCATCCCAATGGAGGGTGTTCCGCCCGGATGCCGGAAGATATATATATGGTGTGTGAGCAGCTCCCTACTAATGTATGGATTTTAGGCGGAGACTTTAACTCAAATTTATATCCTGAGGACAGAGCCTGTCTTCATGGGGGGCTTGATGCGGGATCAGAGGAGAAACATTATCTTAAAATAGAGCTACAACTGGTTGCCATCGATGTGAGTGGTTGCTCATACACGTGGAGAAACTCGAGATCCGGATCACACATCGATCGTTCATGTTGTCCACCAAGGCCCTTTAGCTTTCCCCATTGGCTAGTGTGTGGGTGTTGCCTCGCGCACATTCGAACCATGGCATCATTGCACCTTTCTGCTGAGTTTGGAGGTGGAAGAAGACCTTTCTTCATATTTGAGTGCTTTATGGTTTCTGTGACACGGTTGTTGATTTCTAGAATGGGTATAACCGGTCTGACTCTGCAACTGCCAAATTGGCATGGAAGTTGGGCGCGCTTCGAAAACATTTGATGGAATATGGTAGGAGGATCCGCACCCTCTAGTGAACTAGTGTGAACCCCTCAGGATCCGGGTACCCGTTTATGACAAAATTCGCAATATTTCATTCACATTGATCGCAGAGTTGTAGAAAAGTAGGGAAAATTTTTTGTGCAAATTTGACATTCATTTCCATCATACATGACCACAAGTACAAGAGACAACATGGCACCAAAATTCTTTTCATTAATATTCATATCAAGTTACAACATATACAAGGATCTTCCATTACAACATATATCCCAAGGTGTGATACAAAAGAGATAACATTTACATCATTATCTGAACAAAACTAAGACAAAGTAATTCATACCGTCGGGTATAAACTCTATCTCCTGGAAGCATGTATATCTACTGAGTTGCAGGCTGTTTGCCTGCCACACACAAAATAGGAAAGAAGAGGCGTCAGCCATTGCTGGTACATCCCTAAAATTTATAAAAATAACTGGACATTTAATAAGTACAAAAGCAAGCAAGTAGAAAGGTGGTATAAGTAAAATCTACATCTACTTGCGTAAGTAAAAAGGGTTTGTTTGTAATGCGTTTCTAATGATTTCCCCAGAACCCGGCATTTCCCATATGTAACATATTTATATAGCAGTTGCGTAATCATGAGTGTATGAGTGTGAATGCATATATCAATTTCTTTAGAGATCATGTTGGTGAGTGAAAAACGGAAAAGTTGAGATTGTAGAGATCTATTAATTTATTTAAATTCTTGGGTAGAGAGAATGGTCTTTTGATCATAACTTCTCAAATTCTCAACTTCAATGTTTCAGATATAGCTCCAGATGTTGTAGATGTAGATATGGATGATCTAGATATAGAATCGCCAAGTCTGTTTGGCGAAGTAACTCAAGCGGTGAAGAAGCCTACAAATGGCTCTTCCGTCTCGCCCTTTAATTGGAAGCGCGGTCCAATAGAGGGATAGGTCTACTCCCCAACTACGCCACTGAGACGGGTGAGAGAGACTCCCTAGAAAAGTCGCTCTAGAAAACTGCCCGACTAGTACGGGCGAACGAGCTCGTACGTAAAAACTGAAAACCAAGGATCCCCCGCCTGGGTATCCTAAAAGACAGGGTCAGCGGAACTGATCTAAAGTCAGGATCCCAACGAGGCGTAAAACACTGCGAGCTCGCGAAAAACCGAAAAGAGACTGGAATCCTAGACCCGCGCACTTGGCGGCCGCTGCCCTAACTGGGCTTCCTATCTCCCGCCCAGGTGAGAGTCACCGCGCTCTCGCACGATCATGTGTAGAAGTCATCATGATCGGCACTATTAATTATCGATCATCATTGATTCATCATTTTTTTCCCATGCCTTGATTACTAAACCTTCTCATGTCCCTCTTATAGATGACTTACAGATCTAGATATTTGACATAATTTATCTTTAATGATGTATAGAAACTTGTATTCAAGAATCAATTAATTGGGGATTTCTATTTAAGATGATTGTAAAGCTTGCTGCAATATATATTGGTTGTTCCGACTATAAACGGCACGAATTACTATCATTTCATTGTCACAAAATTTTAGTCTTCTTTAACAATCCTAAAGAATCGCTTAACATGATCTAACTTGACAATTGATGTTTCCATGTTTTTCCTCAAAGATCTAAATTCCAAAACTGCCTCAACTGTCCTAGCATTACCTTTATTTTTGTGTGATCTTATTTAAATATTATAAAACAAGCATAAAGATGAATATGGTTAGTTGTGTTGTTCCTAATATGCATCTAATAGGAGTTGATCGAGTATGCCTTATTCTACTCAACTTGATATTATTACATGTTCGACAGTAATACAGTATCAACTATTGAACCATACATTATTTTAATTAATTTAACAGGAATGATCACTTGAGAAAATAATAATTTAAAATTATACTCTACTCAACTTGACATTATTACATGTTCTATAGTACTGTTGTACCATAATATATTTTAAATAACTTAACTGGAATGATCAGTTGAGGAGAATAATTTAATTAAGAAACTTTACACATAGACCAACAAATGACACATACCAGGTTTCCTATGTAAATTGCATATATAGGAATAGTATTCCCCTCATATCTTCCAATTATATAATATGTAAGAATAGTTACTTCCATCGTGCATTTTAAATCTTAAAGTTAGTACTGTATGGAGAAGAAAGATTACGTAAGACAAATCCATTCATATAGTAGTTCAATAGAAAATAGATTCTTGTAATTCCTAGAAAACAGATCAGTCCTTATTCAATTTTTCAATTTAAATTATTTGATTTAGGCTTGAACACAAAACACATGTAACTATATTTGCAAATTCAAATGGGAAATAGATTCTTAAAATTCCAGAAGAGTAGAAGCAGAACAGTCCCTTCTATTTTTTTTTTGAACTTTAATTCATTTATTTTTAGCCTTTAACAGAGAATATATGTAAATTCAATTTGCAATTCAAATAGGAATTTGATTCTTGTGTCAGGAGTAAAAATAGACATCCAGTTTTTTTTTTTAACTTTAGAATTTAGGAGTCTATCCAGATTATAAAAATTATCATGCAAACCCTTAAGTTCCATCTTTAAAAACCAAAGATCATGGACTGAAATCCTAATTTCTTTTATTTGAAATCAATTGTGTGAAACTTACACAATAGTCAATGAAAGAAAAGTGAAATCATTCATGCATGGCAGCAAAAGAAGGGAAAGGAGGTACCTCTTAGATCTCCAATTTGGGATATCACCACATGCATGAATCTGAAATTCCAGGAGCAGCTTTGGCTGTAGCAGTTGTTCCCAGATTTGCTTCAATTTGAAGCAGAAATCCTCTTGTCAGGGGCTTGGTTTTGCAATTCCAGCAAGAGAAGGACAGCAGCAGGAGAAAGGAAGGGCTGGAAACCCTTACGGCTGGAGAGGTTTGGAAGGATTTGGGAGAGAAAAAGAAAACAGGAAAGGGAGAGTACGGCTGGAATGTGAAAGGGAATGGGCTTATATAACCAAGAATGGTATGCAAATATTTGACAAGTGGAAAAGAACCCCATCCAGTTGTAACTGCTACAGTATCCTTTTTTTTTCAACGGCAGGAATTTGGCTATTAACAATAGCTTAGCTGTCTGTTAATAAAAAAAATACTTATGTTTTGTTATTGTTCTATTTTTTTATTTCTTTATTTAACATACTTAAAATCTACCGTACGCGCACCTCGGTCTTCCGTTTTCGACGCGAAACATCTCGTTTTGACCGTCTCGGAACGACGATCGTTTTGAGTACAACATTGGTATACTTCCGATCGGGTTTTGAATACCCGAAATTTTCGGATATGATTTTGGTTTAAGGTTAAATTTTTGTGAATTAAAATTATCAAACGACCTCCGATTGACGAACGGTCGATTCCGTTGGTCTCGTGTCGTCGAATCGGATCTAATGACGGTCTCGGTTCGTTTCGCGGTTTCCGAATTTGCGTCGCGGCTTTTCGCGGCACGAATTACGAATCGACCGATTTTTGGTCGATTTCGTCCGAACGACTTTTGATTCATGATCAATTGGTCGTTTTAGGTTGTTTAGTATTAACTGACAACGTTTTTGGGTTCATTAGACCCAAATTCGGACAAGTTCGGGTTTGGGCGAATTTCCGAATGTTACAATTATAAAAACCTCAAAGGGAGTCTCGTCCTCGAGACTCGAGTCAAGGTTAATAGGTATCTTATTTGGATTTAATATGGTTATAAAAACCTCAAAGGGTTTTGAATCCATAAAAACCTCAAAGAGAAAACAAGCCATATATTTATAATGTGTCTAATTACAAAAGCTTGTTTTGACGATTACATCAGAATAGCTGCGGATATCGTGCCCACATGTCGGCTTCAGTCTCCCATGTCGCTTCCTTGACGCCGTGTCGGTGCCACAAAACCTTGACCAATGAAATCTCTTTGCTGCGAAGCTTCTTCACGGCACGGTCAAGTATCTGGACAGGCTTCTCTTCATAAGTCAGATCCAGCTCTACATCGAGATTCTCGTAACTGATGATGTGCCGAGGATCGTGCACATACTTCCTCAGGTTGGATATATGAAAAACATCATGAATAGCTGAAAGATGTGGAGGAAGGGCTACTCGGTATGCAACCTTACCCACTCGAGCAAGAATCTCGAACGGTCCAACATATCGTGGCGCCAACTTGCCACGAACACCGAATCTCTGCACTCCTTTCATGGGAGATACTCGCAAAAATACCCAATCTCCAACCTATAATTTATAGGAATGTCATTAATATGAGGTTAAGTTAATTTGTAATAAAGGAAGAGAAGAAAATTGGATACCTGAAATTCTAAATCTCTTCTCCGACGGTCTGCATAGCTCTTCTGGCGGCTTTGTGCCGTCAGAAGCCTCCGTCTCACAAGATCAACAGCTCTCGCGGTCTCCTCCAAGAGATCCACGGAATATAAAGCATGATCACCTACCTCACGCCAACTGAGAGGTGTGAGGCATCTCCGCCCGTATAGGGCTTCGAATGGTGCCATGCCAATACTGGAGTGATAGCTGTTGTTGTACGTGAATTCCACCAAGGGCAAATGGTCCTTCCAGGACCCTTTCCACTCCAAAGTGCATGCGCGAAGTAGATCCTCAAGCGTCTGAATGGTGCGCTCACTCTGCCCGTCTGTCTGTGGATGATAAGCAGAACTCATCTTCAGCTCTGTCTGTAGTGCTGACATGAACTGATGCCAATAGTGAGATGTAAATCTCGAATCCCTGTCAGACACCACTTCTCGTGGTATACCATGCAGCCTGATAATGTTCTGCACATAGAGCTTGGACAACCTCGATGGAGTGTAAGTCGTATTGACAGGTATAAAATGGGCTGACTTGGTCAACCTATCAACAACGACCCATATAGAATCATGGCCACCTGGTGTCTTCGGCAGACTTGTGACAAAATCCATAGAAATGCTCTCCCACTTCCACTCGGGAATAGGGAGAGACTGCAGTAATCCTGGTGGTCTCCTGTGCTCAGCCTTGACCATCTGACAGGTCATGCATCAGCTAACATGTAGCGCCACATCGCGCTTCATTCCATCCCACCAAAAATGTCGACGCAGATCACGGTACATCTTCATGCTACCTGGATGGATAGATAACCGTGAACTGTGTGCCTCATCCAGAATGTCTCTGCGAAGCTGCTCGTCATTGGGTACAACGACCCGTCCTGCCTTCCATAAAATAGACTCCATCACAACAAAGTCGTCAAATTCGTCCTTGACGGCGCGCATGTATCTATCTCGGATCCAAGGGTCTGTCTTCTGTCCATCTACAATACGATCCCAAAGACTGCTGTATCGTGGAGGCACGGCAGTAGAAATGGATGCGCTCTCCTGAGGATGCCGATCGGTCAAAGCTACAAGCGTATCCCACGTGTATAGCCAGTTTGCCGTACCATCAGCATGCGCTCTCCTGCTAAGTGCATCAGCCACCACGTTTCCCTTACCGGGATGGTAAGAGATCGTGCATTCATAATCCTTCAGCAGCTCGAGCCATCTGCGCTGTCTCATGTTCAACTCCTTCTGATCAAAGATGTACTTTAGGCTCTTGTGATCTGTGAAAATTTCGAAGTTCACCCCATATAGATAGTGGCGCCAGATCTTCAAGGCGAAGACAACTGCCGCCAACTCCAAGTCATGTGTGGGGTAATTCCGCTCGTGCGGTCTCAACTGCCGTGATGCATAAGTAATCACCTGTCCTCTCTGCATCAATACTGCTCCTAGACCTTCTCCAGATGCATCTGTGTAAACTGCATAGTCCTGAGTGCCTGAAGGAAGAGCAAGAATAGGTGCTGTAGTCAACCTCTCCTTCAGCGTCTAGAAGGCCTGCTCACATGAATCGTCCCAAATGAATGGAACTCCCTTCTGCGTCAATCGTGTCAATGGACGGACGATGCGTGAAAATCCGCTGACAAAGCGTCTGTAATAGCCCGCTAATCCGAGGAAGCTCCGAATCTGAGTGACTGTCTTGGGTTGCTTCCAAGACATAACTGCATCTATCTTCGCAGGATCAACTGCAATGCCTGCTCCAGAAATGATATGCCCGAGAAATGAGACCTGGGATAACCAGAACTCACACTTGCTCAACTTGGTAGCTTGTGCTCCCTCAATGTATCCAAAATAATTCGTAGATCATTCGCATGATCCCATTCATTTCGTGAATAGATGAGCACATCATCGATGAACACCACTACAAACTTGTCCAAGTATGGACGGAAGATACGGTTCATCATATCCATGAAAGCCGCAGGTGCATTGGTAAGCCCAAACGGCATCACCACAAACTCATAGTGTCCATAGCGAGTCCTGAAGGCTGTCTTCGGAATATCCGACTCACGAATCCTCAGCTGATGGTAACCTGAGCGAAGATCGATCTTCGAGAAAACCGAAGATCCCTGAAGCTGATCGAATAAATCTCAATGCGCGGCAAAGGATAATGGTTCTTCACCGTTCTCTTGTTCAGCTGCCTGTAATCGATGCATAGTCTCATGGATCCATCCTTCTTCTTGACAAATAGAACCGGAGCACCCCAAGGTGAAGTGCTCGGCCTCACGAATCCCAAGTCAAGCAACTCCTACAACTGCACCTTCAGCTCCCTCAACTCGGCTGGTGCCATGCGATATGGTGCCATAGAGATCGGCTGTGTATCTGGCAACAATGTGATCTCGAACTCGATCTCCCTCTCAGGAGGTAGCCCTGGTAGCTCATCAGGAAATACGTCAGGATATTCAGATACTACTCAGATATCCTGTATCATCGGCTCATGATCAGACACCTCCCGAACAAAAGCAAGATATGAATCGCAACCCTGATCAACAAGTCGCTGGGCTCGCAATACTGAAATGTACTAAATTGTAAGATCCGGGAATTTGCGTAAACCCGAACTCGTCCGATTTTGGGTCTAATAACCCAATAACATTGACGGTCAATACTAAACAACCTAAAACGACCAATTAGTAGTGAATCAAAAGTCGTTCGGACGAAATCGACCAAAAATCGGTCCCTTCGTAATGCGTGCCGTGAAAAGCCGCGATGCAAATTCGGAAACCGCGGAATAAACCGAGACCATCATGAGATCCGATTCGACGATACGAAACCAACGGAATCGACTGTTCATCAATCGGAGGTCGTTTGATATTTTTAAATCACAAAATTTAACCTTAAACAAAAATCGTATCCGAAAATTTCGGGGGTTCAAAACCCAACCGAAAGTATATCAATATTGTACTCAAATTGATCGTCGTCCCGAGACGATCAATTTAAGATATTTCGCGTTAAAATCCGAGATCCGAGGTTCGCATACGGTTCGTTATAAGTATGTAAAAAAAATAATAAAATTTTTTTTTATTTCAGATAAACAGTAACCAACGGCTACTGTTTGTTGTATAAAAATTTTATATATAAAAATGAAATTTTTTTAGGAGCCACCTATTTTCCCCCTCCACTTGCCCTTTTCTTTTCCCTCCACTTGGATTTATATTACTCTCCACTTGGCTGAAGATTAGACCCTTCTCCTCTCTATAAATACAGCCTTTCTTCTTGTTTTAATTCCATTTCCCTTCCAAACCTCTCCAGCCGTAAGGGTTTCCAGCCCTTCTTTTCTCCCTACTGCTTGCCACTGCTCCAGCAAAGATCCAGGGCTGCTGCTACTGCCAATTTCAGAAGCCATTGCTGCTGTCCAGCCACTGTTAGGAGCAAAAACAGCAGCTGAAGCTGCTGTCTTTCATGCCCTGGAGGTTGCTGCAACCTTCCCTATTACATGCAAGTCTTGATTTTCAATTTGAGACCCAAAAGAGGTACAACCCCTACCCTTTCTTTGCTGCCATACATGAGTCAATTCCATTTTTTCCATTCTTGAAGCCTTGCATGCACCACCTCCAGCCTCTTGTACAACCATCCTGTACATATACTCTTTTGATTTGGATATTTCCATCAAATGGAATTGCAAAAATTAAGTTTTTCTTTACTTAAGGAATAACTGTTATTGTGGTTCTTGCTACAGATCAATATTCGTATAATATAAATTCAGAAATTTTAAACAAAAAGGTTATTATTATTGCTGTTAACAAAAAAAAATCCCATTAGTTTTTTTTAAGTATAAACTCTTATTATTTCTTTTTAAGCAGATTCCAGGCTTATGGTATGAAAATACTTGTGTTTTTCCATATACGGGTATAATTAGATGTGAGGGGTTTGCCTTGTTAAAGCATCATTTATTTGGACACTCCTATTTAGTAATCATATTTTGAGTTGATTACATGTGGATCTTACTATCTTTAAAATATAGATCATAGAGAAATACTGTCATGCCATGGTATGAAGTGCTTAGCATTAAAACAAGTTTTTGATTGAAGAAAGTTATGCTCTATTTGCTGCTCCTGATTAGAATATAAATTAAAATTTTGATTCACATTTAGGTTCTGTTCTCTCACTCAGACCCTGTTTAAATTAAATAAAAATTTTGATTCTCTGCTTCAGTTTAAAATTAAATAAAATTATGACTATACTTTTCTTATATATATATATATATATTTATGGAAGGGGGACAATGGAGTTGTATATAAGAGAGTGGTGAAGTAACCTTGATTCACGTAGTGAATTGTAGTCCTTGAAATTGTGGAAATGGGTCGATATTTTAATCTCTAGAGAATTAGGTAAAATATTAACCAAAATTTTAATTTATATTCTAATCAGGAGCAGCAAATAGAGCATAACTTTCTTCAATCAAAAACTTGTTTTAATGCTAAGCACTTCATACCATGGCATGACAGTATTTCTCTATGATCTATATTTTAAAGATAGTAAGATCCACATGTAATCAACTCAAAATATGATTACTAAATAGGAGTGTCCAAATAAATGATGCTTTAACAAGGCAAACCCCTCATATCTAATTATACCCATATATGGAAAAACACAAGTATTTTCATACCATAAGCATGGAATCTGCTTAAAAAGAAATAATAAGAGTTTATACTTAAAAAAAACTAATGGGATTTTTTTTGTTAACAGCAATAATAATAACCTTTTTGTTTAAAATTTCTGAATTTATATTATACGAATATTGATCTGTAGCAAGAACCACAATAACAGTTATTCCTTAAGTAAAGAAAAACTTAATTTTTGCAATTCCATTTGATGGAAATATCCAAATCAAAAGAGTATATGTACAGGATGGCTGTACAAGAGGCTGGAGGTGGTGCATGCAAGGCTTCAAGAATGGAAAAAATGGAATTGACTCATGTATGGCAGCAAAGAAAGGGTAGGGGTTGTACCTCTTTTGGGTCTCAAATTGAAAATCAAGACTTGCATGTAATAGGGAAGGTTGCAGCAACATCCAGGGCATGAAAGACAGCAGCTTCAGCTGCTGTTTTTGCTCCTAACAGTGGCTGGACAGCAGCAATGGCTTCTGAAATTGGCAGTAGCAGCAGCCCTGGATCTTTGCTGGAG
This sequence comes from Ottelia alismoides, assembly GCA_037367405.1. NCBI lineage: Eukaryota > Viridiplantae > Streptophyta > Magnoliopsida > Alismatales > Hydrocharitaceae > Ottelia > Ottelia alismoides. The sequence continues at coordinate 153,905 of JAZKJV010010418.1, read as the reverse complement.
CAGTGGCAAGCAGTAGGGAGAAAAGAAGGGCTGGAAACCCTTACGGCTGGAGAGGTTTGGAAGGGAAATGGAATTAAAACAAGAAGAAAGGCTGTATTTATAGAGAGGAGAAGGGTCTAATCTTCAGCCAAGTGGAGAGTAATATAAATCCAAGTGGAGGGAAAAGAAAAGGGCAAGTGGAGGGGGAAAATAGGTGGCTCCTAAAAAAATTTCATTTTTATATATAAAATTTTTATACAACAAACAGTAGCCGTTGGTTACTATTTATCTGAAATAAAAAAAATTTATTATTATTTTTTTTACATACTTATAACAAACCGCATGCGAACCTCGGATCTCGGATTTTAACGCGAAATATCTTAAATTGATCGTCTCGGGACGACGATCAATTTGAGTACAATATTGATATACTTTCGGTTGGGTTTTGAACCCCCGAAATTTTCGGATACGATTTTTGTTTAAGGTTAAATTTTGTGATTTAAAAATATCAAACGACCTCCGATTGACGAACAGTCGATTCCGTTGGTTTCGTATCGTCGAATCGGATCTCATGATGGTCTAGGTTTATTCCGCGGTTTCCGAATTTGCATCGCGGCTTTTCACGGCACGCATTACGAAGGGACCGATTTTTGGTCGATTTCGTCCGAACGACTTTTGATTCACTACTAATTGGTCGTTTTAGGTTGTTTAGTATTGACCGTCAATGTTATTGGGTTCATTAGACCCAAAATCGGACGAGTTCGGGTTTACGCAAATTCCCGGATGTTACAATTATAAAAACCTCAAAGGGAGTCTCGTCCTCGAGACTCGAGTCAAGGTTAATAGGTATCTTGTTTGGATTTAATATGATCATAAAAACCTCAAAGGGTTTTGAACCCATAAAAACCTCAAAGGGAAAACAAGCCATATATTAATCATGTATTTAATTATAAAAGCTTGTTTTGATGCTTACATCAGAAAAGCTGCGGGTATCGTGCCCGCATGTCAGCTTCGGTCTCCCACGTCGCCTCTTTGACGCCGTGTCGGTGCCACAAAACCTTGACCAATGAAATCTCCTTGTTGCGAAGCTTCTTCTCAGCGCGATCAAGTATCCGGACTGGCTTCTCCTCATAAGTCAGATCTGGCTCTACGTCAAGATTCTCGTAACTGATGACGTGCTGAAGGTCGTGCACATACTTCCTCAAATTGGATATGTGGAAAACATCATGAATAGCTGAAAGATGTGGAGGAAGGGCTACTCGGTATGCCACTTTCCCCACTCTAGCCAGAATCTCAAAAGGTCCAACATATCGCGGCGCCAACTTGCCACGAATACCGAATCTCTGCACTCCCTTCATGGGAGATACACGGAGAAATACCCAATCTCCAACCTATAATTTATAGGAACATAATTAGTATGAGATTAAGTTGAACACATATATATCATAATTGAGTGGATGAGGAGAAAATAATTAGATTACCTGAAACTCTAAGTCTCTCCTCCGACGGTCTGCATAACTCTTCTGGCGACTCTGTGCCGTCAGAAGCCTCCGTCTCACAAGATCAACAGCTCTCGCAGTCTCCTCCAGGAGATCTACGGAATAGAGAGCATGATCACCTACCTCACGCCAACTGAGAGGTGTAAGGCATCTCCGCCCGTATAGGACTTCGAATGGTGCCATGCCAATACTGGAGTGATAGCTGTTGTTGTACGTGAACTCCACTAACGGCAGATGGTCCTTCCAGGACCCTTTCCACTCCAAAGTGCATGCGCGAAGTAGATCCTCAAGCGTCTGAATGGTGCGCTCACTCTGTCCGTCTGTCTGCGGATTATAAGCATAACTCATCTTCAGCTCTGTCTGTAGTGCTGACATGAACTGATGCCAATAGTGAGACGTAAATCTTGAATCCCTGTCAGACACCACTTCTCGTGGTATACCATGCAGCCTGATAATGTCCTGCACATAGAGCTTGGCCAACCTGGATGGAGTGTAAGTCGTGTGGACAGGTATGAAATGGGCTGACTTGGTCAACCTATCAACAACGACCCATATAGAATCATGGCCACCTGGTGTCTTCGGCAGACCGGTGACGAAATCCATAGAAATGCTCTCCCACTTCCACTCGGGAATGGGGAGAGACTGCAGTAATACTGGTGGTCTCCTGTGTTCAACCTTGACCATCTGACAGGTCATGCATCTGCTAACATGTAGCGCCACATCGCGCTTCATTCCATCCCACCAGAAATGTCGACGCAGATCACGGTACATCTTCGTACTGCCTGGATGGATAGATAACCGTGAACTGTGTGCCTCATCCAAAATGTCTCTGCGAAGCTGCTCGTCATTGGGTACTACGACCCGTCCTGTCTTCCATAAAATAGACTCCATCACAACAAAGTCGTCAAATTCATCCTTGACAGCGCGCATGTATCTATCATGAATCCAAGGATCGGTCTTCTGGCCTTCTACAATACGATCCCAAAGACTGCTGTATCGTGGAGGCACAGCGGTAGAAATGGATGCGCTCTCCTGAGGATGCCAATCGGTCAAAGCAGTAAGCGTATCCCATGTATATAGCCAGTTCGCCGTACCATCAGCATGCGCTCTCCTGCTGAGTGCATCAGCCACCACGTTTCCCTTACCAGGATGGTAAGAGATCGTGCAATCATAATCCTTCAGCAGCTCGAGCCATCTGCGTTGTCTCATGTTTAACTCCTTCTGATCAAAGATGTACTTTAGGCGCTTGTGATCTGTGAAAATCTCGAAGTTCACCCCGTATAGATAGTGGCGCCAGATCTTCAAGGCGAAGACAACTGCCTCCAACTCCAAGTCATGTGTGGGGTAATTCCGCTCGTGCGGTCTCAACTGTCGTGATGCGTAAGCAATCACCTGTCCTCTCTGCATCAACACTGCTCCTAGACCTTCTCCAGATGCATCTGTGTAGACTGCATAGTTCTGAGTGCCTGAAGGAAGAGCAAGAATAGGTGCTGTAGTCAACCTCTCCTTCAGTGTCTGGAAGGCCTGCTCACATGAATCGTCCCAAATGAATGGAACTCCCTTCTGCGTCAACCGTGTAAGAGGGCGATCAATACGTGAAAATCCGCTGACGAAGCGTCTGTAATAGCCTGCTAGTCCAAGGAAGCTCCGAATCTGTGTGACAGTCTTGGGCTGCTCCCAAGACATAACTGCATCTATCTTCGCAGGATCAACTGCAATGCCTGCTCCAGAAATGATATGCCCGAGAAATGAGACCTGGGATAACCAGAACTCACACTTGCTCAACTTGGCATATAGCTTGTGCTCCCGCAATGTATTCAAAACAATCCGTACATCATTCGCATGATCCCATTCATTCCGTGAATAGATGAGCACATCATCGATGAACACTAATACAAACTTGTCCAAGTATGGACAGAAGATACGGTTCATCATATCCATGAAAGCCGCAGGTGCATTGGTGAGCCCAAACGGCATCACCACAAACTCGTAGTGTCCATAGCGAGTCCTGAAAGCTGTCTTCGGAATATCCGACTCGCGAATCCTCAGCTGATGGTAGCCTGAGCGAAGGTCGATCTTCGAGAAAACTGAAGATCCTTGGAGTTGGTCAAACAAATCATCGATACGTGGCAAGGGATAACAGTTCTTCACCGTTCTCTTGTTCAGCTACCGGTAATCGATGCACAGTCTCATGGATCCATCCTTCTTCTTGACAAATAGAACCGGAGCACCCCAAGGTGAAGTGCTCGGCCTCACGAATCCCAAGTCAAGCAACTCCTGCAACTGCACCTTCAGCTCCCTCAACTCGGCTGGTGCCATGCGATAGGGTGCCATAGAGATCGGCTGTGTATCTGGTAGCAAGGTGATCTCGAACTCGATCTCTCTCTCAGGAGGAAGCCCTGGTAGCTCATCAGGAAATACGTCTGGATATTCAGATACTACTCGGATATCCTGTATCATCGGCTCCTGATCAGACACCTCCCGAACAAAAGCAAGATATGAATCGCAACCCTGGTCAACAAGTCGCTGGGCTCGCAACACTGAAATGTACTCCATGGTGGAGTCATGTATAGTACCCTCAAAGGTGAACTCGGGTATATCAGGAATCCTGAAGACAACCATCTTCCTAAAGCAATCAACTAGTGCATGATGAGTAGATAGCCAATCCATCCCCAAAATCAAATCGAACTCATCAAGCTGCAGAAGTAGACAATCTGCGATCATCTCATGACCGCCAATCAGTACGGGCAAGTGCCTGACTATCAGAGATATGACAAATAACTGGCCACCTGGCCCTCGGATGTGATATGGAGACGATAGCGTCTCTGCAACTCTATCTAAAGAAACAAGCAACCTCGAAGCAAGAAAAGAATGCGTTGCGCCAGAATCGAATAAAACATGGAAAGGTCGGCCCAAGACTGAGACCATACCTTTCACCACAGTAGCCGCTGAACGTGCCTGCTCCTCAATAACGGCATGTAACTGTCCCTGCCTGGCTGATGCAGCACTAGAACCTGCCACACTCTGCGTCTGTCTCTGTTGCTGCCGCCTAAAGTTGGAGTTCCTGCCACGGAAACTCCCTGAACGTTGTGTCTGAGGCTGTGGCTGTGAAGGCTGTGGCTGAGGATCGCCAGAAGCCCGTGGGCACTTTGCTCGGTAATGTCCCCACTCGTGACATCGGTAGCATCTGATTGGCCTGGCAGGTGGAGTAGCTGTGCCTGTGCTCCGAGCTGGTCCGGCTGGTGGTCGGTCTGCTCGCTGCGACCCAGATGGTCGAGCGGACTCTGTGCCACGTCCGGCGAGTGTTCCTCCTAGAGTAGTCGATGGAGAAGAGCGAGCACTGCCAGAGAATGTCGAACCTGTAGGTCGAAACCGTTTGTCTGACCTCTGCTGCTGAAACGGTCGATGTATCGGTCCAAAAGATCGTCGTGGTCTAGGTGCTGCTCCAGACGAGCTCCCGAAACGTCTCCCCCTGATGTCCTCGAACTTCTCTGCAGCATCGGTAGCCTCGGAGATAGAAGTGATGTGTAATCCTGCCAGCTTCTCCTGCACCTCCTCTTGCATGCCACCAATGAACTTTTCCAGATTCTCCTCTGGAAATGCACCAGCTGCTCGTGTATGTCGTGACAGCTATGTGTATCTGATAAAATAATCATTGGCTGTCATCTGTCCCTGACGAAGCTCTGCAAACAGTCGGCGCTGGGACTCCTTCCACTTCGCAGAAAAGAAGTGGGCTCGGAACTTCGTCTCGAAATCGTTCCAAGTAGGCTCTTGGCCTAACTCGGACACTACGGCCTCCCACCATCGCTCGGCGAAGTCTGTCAGTGAATACTCTATGAAAGATAGCCACGTGTCTCGTGGCGCATGAATTGCCCTGAGCACCTTCATCACTCTCTTCAGCCACTGCTCAGCATCATCTGGTGAACCTGTGCCCTCGAACAGGGGTATGTTGGCCCGCTGATAAGAAGTGAAGACCGACTGGTGCCTGTGAATGGCTGAATACTCGTGTGCATCCTCGCCAGCAAAGTCAACAGGGTCCTGCTCCATGTCTAAGTCTGCATCCTCCTCAGCTCTATGCTCTGGAATGTCCTCTAGTGGATCGTCAGGATGAGGCTGCTCTACCTCAACAGACTGGTGCTGGTCCTGCCGTGTTCCATCCTGTGATGGACGGTACGTGAAATCTGATAGATCCTCAAACCGCATCTCAATATCCGTTTGCCTGTCAGCCATCTCAGTCTGCTGGGCCAATATCTGCTCCTGCTGGCCTCTTATAGCAGCATGCTGCTGCTGAAGATCGGTAAGTGCGCTCAGTATGCGTGCCAGCAGATCAGAAGTATCCTGACCTGGTCGAGATGTCATGGCTCTGCATGAGATCCATAATTAGTCATAAAATGCCATAGACAGATACTTATCGTAAATGCTTTTCTCTTTTTGAGATATAATATGAAAATTAATGAACTTGGTGACATCTGTGGTTATTGAATATGAATGTCATATTTCCCTTCTCGGACTCACGACAGGTTGGAAGACTGTCGCTATTCGAGAACTTAATGCCATCGGAATTGAAATACTGCGAATATGCGTATCGGGGTACCACTGCTCTGATACCAAACTGTGAACTCCTCAGGATCTGGGTACCCGTTTACGACAAAATTCGCAATATTTCATTCACATTGATCGCAGAGTTGTAGAAAAGCAGGAAAAATTTTTCGCGCAAAATTTGACATTCATTTCCATCACACATGACCACAAGTACCAGAGACAATATGGCACCAAATCATTAATATTCATATCAGTTTTCAACATGTACAATGATCTTCCATTTACAACATATATCCCAAAGTGTGATACAAAAGAGATAACATTTACATCATTATCTGAACAAAAACTGAGGCAAAGTAATTCATACCGTCGGGTATAAACTCTATCTCCTGGAAGCATGTATATCTACTGAGCTGCAGGCTGTTTGCCTGCCACACACAAAATAGGAAAGAAGAGGCGTCAGCCATTGCTGGTACCTCCCTAAAATTTATAAAAATAACTTGACATTTAATATGTACAAAAGCAGGCAAGTAGAAAGGTGGTACCAGTAAAATCTACATCTACTTGCGTAAGTAAAAAGGGTTTGTTTGTAATGCGTTTCCCAGAACCCGGCATTTCCCATATGTAACATATTTATATAGCAGTTGTGTAATCATAAGTGTATGAGTGTGAATGCATATATCAATTTCTTCAGAGATCATGTTGGTGAGTGAAAAATGGAAAAGTTGAGATTGTAGAGATCTATTAATTTATTTAAATTCTTGGGTAGAGAGAATGGTCTTTTGATAATAACTTCTCCAATTCTTAACTTCAATGTTTCAGATATAGCTTCAGATGTTGTAGATGTAGATGTGGATGATCTAGATATAAAATCGCCAAGTCTGTTTGGCGAAGTAACTCAAGCGGTGAAGAAGCCTGCAAATGGCTCTTCCGTCTCGCCCTTTAATTGGAAGCGCGGTCCATTAGAGGGATAGGTCTACTCCCCAACTACGTCACTGAGACGGATGAGAGAGACTCCCTAGAAAAGTCACTCTAGAAAACTGCCCGACTAGTACGGGCGGACGAGCTCGTACGTAAAACTGAAAACCAAGGATCCCCCGCCTGGGTATCCTAAAAGACAGGGTCAGCGGAACTGGTCTAAAGTCAGGATCCCAACGAGGCGTAAAAACACTGCGAGCTCGCGTAAAAACCGTATAAAAGACTGGGATCCTAGACCCGCGCACTTGGCGGCCGCTGCCCTAACTGGGCTTCCTTTCCTCCGCCCAGGTGAGGGTCACCGCGCCCTCGCACGATCATGGTAAAGATCACCATGACCGACATATTAAATGTCATCAATGATTCCCGATCACATTTTTATATGCTTGATTACTCATCCATTTCTTTTGTTGACTTTTTCAATCTGGGTATTTTGTTGCTACTTATCATTGTTGATATATATAGTGGATTATATTAAATGATCCTTTGGTTTAGGATTATTAGTCGTCAAATTCAAAAAAAATATTTATTGAGTTCAAAGAGATGGTATTTTATATACGATAACTACTAAGTTGCACCGATTCATTTACCCAATAATTGTTTTAAGGTATTCTAGTCAAATTTTTTGATACAAGGATCCTTTCGTATGTTAATTATTCTCTATCTATTCTTGACGTAACACTGTCCTCTATATACTCTTGATGTTACTTATCACTTTTATTTCAGCCTCTCAAAATAATCCCTTTTTTTTACTACTTATCAAAATATGATATCATATTAATCTGACAGTTCTCTTAGTATTCTCATACATATTGCAGTTCCTCGTAATATATTCAATAAACAGAAAATTTGAAAACTGATATTATTTCCCGGCAGTTAGATCATTGTTTAATTTCCTATCTTATACTTTCCCTAAATTTTATACATGCATAAATGAAGAAAAATAAATACTGTTTTGTATACATATATCTAGCCTTAAATTTCAGGACAGATTCATATAAAATTGTTATCTTACGCTTGAACACACACACGGCTTGGATTTCTATATGTGTTTTGATATCCATTTGTATTTGATAAACAATGAAATCCCAGTTTATGATTTATAATTTATTTAAAATTTTGATTAATATTTTACCTAATTCTCTAGAGATTAAAATATCAACCCATTTCCACAATTTCAAGGACTACAATTCACTACGTGAATCAAGGTTACTTCACCACTCTCTTATATACAACTCCATTGTCCCCCTTCCATAAATATATATATATATAAGAAAAGTATAGTCATAATTTTATTTAATTTTAAACTGAAGCAGAGAATCAAAATTTTTATTTAATTTAAACAGGGTCTGAGTGAGAGAACAGAACCTAAATGTGAATCAAAATTTTAATTTATATTCAAATCAGGAGCAGCAAATAGAGCATAACTTTCTTCAATCAAAAACTTGTTTTAATGCTAAGCACTTCATACCATGGCATGACAGTATTTCTCTATGATCTATATTTTAAAGATAGTAAGATCCACATGTAATCAACTCAAAATATGATTACTAAATAGGAGTGTCCAAATAAATGATGCTTTAACAAGGCAAACCCCTCACATCTAATTATACCCGTATATGGAAAAACACAAGTATTTTCATACCATAAGCCTGGAATCTGCTTAAAAAGAAATAATAAGAGTTTATACTTAAAAAAAACTAATGGGATTTTTTTTGTTAACAGCAATAATAATAACCTTTTTGTTTAAAATTTCTGAACTTATATTATACGAATATTGATCTGTAGCAAGAACCACAATAACAGTTATTCCTTAAGTAAAGAAAAACTTAATTTTTGCAATTCCATTTGATGGAAATATCCAAATCAAAAGAGTATATGTACAGGATGGTTGTACAAGAGGCTGGAGATGGTGCATGCAAGGCTTCAAGAATGGAAAAAATGGAATTGACTCATGTATGGCAGCAAAGAAAGGGTAGGGGTTGTACCTCTTTTGGGTCTCAAATTGAAAATCAAGACTTGCATGTAATAGGGAAGGTTGCAGCAACCTCCAGGGCATGAAAGACAGCAGCTTCAGCTGTTGTTTTTGCTCCTAACAGTGGCTGGACAGCAGCAATGGCTTCTGAAATTGGCAGTAGCAGCAGCCCTGGATCTTTGTTGGAGCAGTGGCAAGCAGTAGGGAGAAAAGAAGGCTGGAAACCCTTACGGTTTGAGAGGTTTGGAAGGGAAATGGAATTAAAACAAGAAGAAAGGCTGTATTTATAGAGAGGAGAAGGGTCTAATCTTCAGCCAAGTGGAGAGTAATATAAATCCAAGTGGAGGGAAAAGAAAAGGGCAAGTGGAGGGGGGAAAATAGGTGGCTCCTAAAAAAATTTCATTTTTATATATAAAATTCTTATACAACAAACAGTAGCCGTTGTAATTAGACACATTATAAATATATGGCTCATCTGTGAACCCCTCAGGATCCAGGTACCCGTTTACGACAAAATTCGTAATATTTCATTCACATTGATCGCAGAGTTGTAGAAAAGCAGGGAAAATTTTTCGCGCAAATTTGACATTCATTTCCATCACACATGACCACAAGTACAAGAGACAATATGGCGCCAAAATTCTTTTCATTAATATTCATATCAGTTTTCAACATGTACAATGATCTTCCATTTACAACATATATCCCAAAGTGTGATACAAAAGAGATAACATTTACATCATTATCTGAACAAAAACTGAGGCAAAGTAATTCATACCGTCGGGTATAAACTCTATCTCCTGGAAGCATGTATATCTACTGAGCTGCAGGTTGTTTGCCTGCCACACACAAAATAGGAAAGAAGAGGCGTCAGCCATTGCTGGTACCTCCCTAAAATTTATAAAAATAACTTGACATTTAATATGTACAAAAGCAGGCAAGTAGAAAGGTGGTACCAGTAAAATCTACATCTACTTGCGTAAGTAAAAAGGGTTTGTTTGTAATGCGTTTCCCAGAACCCGGCATTTCCCATATGTAACATATTTATATAGCAGTTGTGTAATCATAAGTGTATGAGTGTGAATGCATATATCAATTTCTTCAGAGATCATGTTGGTGAGTGAAAAATGGAAAAGTTGAGATTGTAGAGATCTATTAATTTATTTAAATTCTTGGGTAGAGAGAATGGTCTTTTGATCATAACTTCTCCAATTCTTAACTTCAATGTTTCAGATATAGCTCCAGATGTTGTAGATGTAGATGTGGATGATCTAGATATAAAATCGCCAAGTCTGTTTGGCGAAGTAACTCAAGCGGTGAAGAAGCCTGCAAATGGCTCTTCCGTCTCGCCCTCTAATTGGAAGCGCGGTCCAATAGAGGGATAGGTCTACTCCCCAACTACGCCACTGAGACGGGTGAGAGAGACTCCCTAGAAAAGTCACTCTAGAAAACTGCCCGACTAGTACGGGCGGACGAGCTCGTACGTAAAACTGAAAACCAAGGATCCCCCGCCTGGGTATCCTAAAAGACAGAGTCAGCGGAACTGGTCTAAAGTCAGGATCCCAACGAGGCGTAAAAACACTGCGAGCTCGCGTAAAAACCGTATAAAAGACTGGGATCCTAGACCCGCGCACTTGGCGGCCGCTGCCCTAACTGGGCTTCCTTTCCTCCGCCCAGGTGAGGGTCACCGCGCCCTCGCACGATCATGGTAAAGATCACCATGACCGGCATATTAAATGTCATCAATGATTCCCGATCACATTTTTATATGCTTGATTACTCATCCATTTCTTTTGTTGACTTCTTCAATCTGGGTATTTTGTTGCTACTTATCATTGTTGATATATATAGTGGATTATATTAAATGATCCTTTGGTTTAGGATTATTAGTCGTCAAATTCAAAAAAAATATTTATTGAGTTCAAAGAGATGGTATTTTATATACGATAACTACTAAGTTGCACCGATTCATTTACCCAATAATTGTTTTAAGGTATTCTAGTCAAATTTTTTGATACAAGGATCCTTTCGTATGTTAATTATTCTCTATCTATTCTTGACGTAACACTGTCCTCTATATACTCTTGATGTTACTTATCACTTTTATTTCAGCCTCTCAAAATAATCCCTTTTTTTTACTACTTATCAAAATATGATATCATATTAATCTGACAGTTCTCTTAGTATTCTCATACATATTGCAGTTCCTCGTAATATATTCAATAAACAGAAAATTTGAAAACTGATATTATTTCCCGGCAGTTAGATCATTGTTTAATTTCCTATCTTATACTTTCCCTAAATTTTATACATGCATAAATGAAGAAAAATAAATACTGTTTTGTATACATATATCTAGCCTTAAATTTCAGGACAGATTCATATAAAATTGTTATCTTACGCTTGAACACACACACGGCTTGGATTTCTATATGTGTTTTGATATCCATTTGTATTTGATAAACAATGAAATCCCAGTTTATGATTTATAATTTATTTAAAATTTTGGTTAATATTTTACCTAATTCTCTAGAGATTAAAATATCGACCCATTTCCACAATTTCAAGGACTACAATTCACTACGTGAATCAAGGTTACTTCACCACTCTCTTATATACAACTCCATTGTCCCCCTTCCATAAATATATATATATAAGAAAAGTATAGTCATAATTTTATTTAATTTTAAACTGAAGCAGAGAATCAAAATTTTTATTTAATTTAAACAGGGTCTGAGTGAGAGAACAGAACCTAAATGTGAATCAAAATTTTAATTTATATTCAAATCAGGAGCAGCAAATAGAGCATAACTTTCTTCAATCAAAAACTTGTTTTAATGCTAAGCACTTCATACCATGGCATGACAGTATTTCTCTATGATCTATATTTTAAAGATAGTAAGATCCACATGTAATCAACTCAAAATATGATTACTAAATAGGAGTGTCCAAATAAATGATGCTTTAACAAGGCAAACCCCTCACATCTAATTATACCTGTATATGGAAAAACACAAGTATTTTCATACCATAAGCCTGGAATCTGCTTAAAAAGAAATAATAAGAGTTTATACTTAAAAAAAACTAATGGGATTTTTTTTTGTTAACAGCAATAATAATAACATTTTTGTTTAAAATTTCTGAACTTATATTATACGAATATTGATCTGTAGCAAGAACCACAATAACAGTTATTCCTTAAGTAAAGAAAAACTTAATTTTCGCAATTCCATTTGATGGAAATATCCAAATCAAAAGAGTATATGTACAGGATGGCTGTACAAGAGGCTGGAGGTGGTGCATGCAAGGCTTCAAGAATGGAAAAAATGGAATTGACTCATGTATGGCAGCAAAGAAAGGGTAGGGGTTGTACCTCTTTTGGGTCTCAAATTAAAAATCAAGACTTGCATGTAATAGGGAAGGTTGCAGCAACCTCCAGGGCATGAAAGACAGCAGCTTCAGCTACTGTTTTTGCTCCTAACAGTGGCTGGACAGCAGCAATGGCTTCTGAAATTGGCAGTAGCAGCAGCCCTGGATCTTTGCTGGAGCAGTGACAAGCAGTAGGGAGAAAAGAAGGGCTGGAAACCCTTACGGTTTGAGAGGTTTGGAAGGGAAATGGAATTAAAACAAGAAGAAAGGCTGTATTTATAGAGAGGAGAAGGGTCTAATCTTCAGCCAAGTGGAGAGTAATATAAATCCAAGTGGAGGGAAAAGAAAAGGGCAAGTGGAGGGGGAAAAATAGGTGGCTCCTAAAAAAATTTCATTTTTATATATAAAATTCTTATACAACAAACAGTAGCCGTTGTAATTAGACACATTATAAATATATGGCTCATCTGTGAACCCCTCAGGATCCAGGTACCCGTTTACGACAAAATTCGCAATATTTCATTCACATTGATCGCAGAGTTGTAGAAAAGCAGGGAAAATTTTTCGCGCAAATTTGACATTCATTTCCATCACACATGACCACAAGTACAAGAGACAATATGGCGCCAAAATTCTTTTCATTAATATTCATATCAGTTTTCAACATGTACAATGATCTTCCATTTACAACATATATCCCAAAGTGTGATACAAAAGAGATAACATTTACATCATTATCTGAACAAAAACTGAGGCAAAGTAATTCATACCGTCGGGTATAAACTCTATCTCCTGAAAGCATGTATATCTACTGAGCTGCAGGGTGTTTGCCTGCCACACACAAAATAGGAAAGAAGAGGCGTCAGCCATTGCTGGTACCTCCCTAAAATTTATAAAAATAACTTGACATTTAATATGTACAAAAGCAAGCAAGTAGAAAGGTGGTACCAGTAAAATCTACATCTACTTGCGTAAGTAAAAAGGGTTTGTTTGTAATGCGTTTCCCAGAACCCGGCATTTCCCATATGTAACATATTTATATAGCAGTTGTGTAATCATAAGTGTATGAGTGTGAATGCATATATCAATTTCTTCAGAGATCATGTTGGTGAGTGAAAAATGGAAAAGTTGAGATTGTAGAGATCTATTAATTTATTTAAATTCTTGGATAGAGAGAATGGTCTTTTGATCATAACTTCTCTAATTCTCAACTTCAATGTTTCAGATATAGCTCCAGATGTTGTAGATGTAGATGTGGATGATCTAGATATAAAATCGCCAAGTCTGTTTGGCGAAGTAACTCAAGCGGTGAAGAAGCCTGCAAATGGCTCTTCCGTCTCGCCCTCTAATTGGAAGCGCGGTCCAATAGAGGGATAGGTCTACTCCCCAACTACGCCACTGAGACGGGTGAGAGAGACTCCCTAGAAAAGTCACTCTAGAAAACTGCTCGATTAGTACGGGCGGACGAGCTCGTACGTAAAACTGAAAACCAAGGATCCCCCGCCTGGGTATCCTAAAAGACAGGGTCAGCGGAACCGGTCTAAAGTCAGGATCCCAACGAGGCGTAAAAACACTGCGAGCTCGCGAAAAAAAAACCGAAAAGGGACCGGGATCATAGACCCGCGCACTTGGCGGCCGCTGCCCAAACTGGGCTTCCTTTCCTCCGCCCAGTTGAGGGTCACCGCGCCCTCGCACGGTCAGGTGTGAAGGTCGCCATGACCGGCATAATAATTTATTAATTATCATCATTCATTCACTGCCACCTTCGCTTACTTGACCACTCCTTTTTCTCTAACTTTTCTGTGGTCAACTTTTAGAGATTCTAGATCCTTGATCAACATTCTTAATGATACCATTGATCCATGCCAAGGTTTTGTAAGAGCTCTATGAAAAATTCTAAGCTCAGAGTCATGATATAGATTATAGAACATCTATGTCAACATTATCCCTTCAACACTAACCTAACTCCATTGAAATCAACACCAAACTCCTTATGATCAAGATACACTTATTGGACTTCTTTAATTCAAATTAAGTTTTACGAAGAGACCTCAGTATACTTGTATTTTCACATTTTCAAATTAAGTTTTTACAAGAGAGCTCAGTATATTCATATTTTCACAGTTTACTGAATAAAATTTGTGATTCATAAATCATGTACATAGATGCCTTAGTCCATGTTAACACCTTATGTACCATAACCTCTTCCTGTACAACTAAGTTACAACATTATATTCGAACGAATTTCAAGAAACTCCACAGCTAATTTATATTATATATATATATATATTTATTTAAAAATATATATGCTACTTTCATCTTAACTATTTCGTAATGTGTTGAAAATGCATTACTAATCATCCATCTATATAATAGGATAACACTTGAATTATCGTCCAATTAAAAGAATACAATTTGCAAGGTCCATTGAGGCTTTTTAGAGGATTAGATGTGAGCCAAATTTATGAGTAAAGGTTAAATGGGAACATCATTTTGAACCGAGAAGGCTAACATCAAACTGACAACTCAAACTAAAAAATTTTATGTTTCAATTTAAACGTATATAATCAAAGAACTATTATAATCATATAAAAATTATGATATATATATATATTAGCATTAGCAGAATTTACAATGAAGAGAAATAAAAATCAAAATTTCCAATTCCAGTATATATATCATGTCATTTACCTATTTTAGTATCATGATAATACATCTTATAACTTATTCCTTTCACTCCTTACATACAGTATCATCACAATTTAACCATCTTTTCTTTTCACCCAAACAGTACCTTTAAACAAATAATTGGATTTCTTCAACTACTATAAACCAGTCTACAAACCACCTTTGTTCACAGTTCATTTATATTGTGAGGATTAGGAGAAACAACAATTGATGGACAAGCTATTATTCTTTACATTTTTTAACATCATTAATAATATCATACCCTTAAGAAAGCTTTTTATATAATATAATTTATAAACACGAAATGGCTCCAGGTGACAGCATAATACATGAGGATGAAACTTCTTCTTCTTCTTTTTTTTTACAATATGTAACAAAGATGGTAGTTGATTTAAATCTAACGAATTATAGGTACAATGGTTCAAAATTGAAAGCAAAATGCCCAATAAAAAAATAATCATAAATGGTACATGCATGGTAGGGTAGGGGGGAAATGTACATGTATGGCAGCAAATGGAGAGAGAGGAAAAGGAGTGTACCAAAGTCTTCAAATTGGAGGGAAGATGATGACATGTAGCAGATTTTTGGTACAGTAAGAGGGCAGCAGCTGCAATTGGAGTTCTCCAAGGAAGATCTTCCAGCTGTTCTTCCCAGATTAGCTTGCAGAAGAAGGCTGTTGCAGTAGTTTCAACAGCAAGATGGCTGTTTTGATCAACCCCGATGAAGGAGTGGCAGTTCCAGGGGTTCTTCGGTGGAATTGGGGTAGAAAATGGGGAAAGGGGAAAGGGTTTTGTTGGGATATTTATAAGGGAAAGGATGTGCTCTTATCTTGACATGTGGAGATAGCAATAATCCAAGTGGGGATAGAAGGAGTCAAAGAGAGAGAGTGAATGCCAACTACTGTTTAGACAGGCCGACTGTACAAGATAAAATTTTGTTTTTATTTATATATATATTACGGCTATTGTCTGTCTGCTATTCTAAATAGCAGAAAATTTATTTATATATATATAAACCAAAACTATATTCATATAAATCGACCGTATTTACGCGTCGAACCTTGGATTTCGACGCACAATATCTCAATTTGACCGTCTCTGAATGACGGTCAATATGAGTATGATATTGATATACTTCCGGTCGAGATTTGAATACCCGAAATTTTCGGATACGGTTTTTGTTTAAGATTAAAATTTGTGATTTTAACATATCAAACGACCTCCGATTGACGAACGGTCGATTCCATTGGTCTTGTTTCATCGAATCGGATTTCATGACGGTCTCGGTTCATTTTGCGGTTTCCGAATTTGCGTCGCGGCTTTTTCACGGCGCGCATTACGGAGCGACCGATTTTTGGGCGATTTCACCCGAACGACTTTTGATTTATGATCAATTGGTCGTTTTAGGTTGTTTAGTATTGACCGACAACGTTTTTGGGTTCATTAGACCCAAAATCGGACGAGTTCGGGTTTACGCAAATTCCCGGATGTTACAATAACATCCGGGAATTCGCCCAAACCCGAACTTGTCCGAATTTGGGTCTAATGAACCCAAAAACGTTTCAGTTCATACTAAACAACCTAAAACGACCAATTGATCATGAATCAAAAGTCGTTCGGACGAAATCGACCAAAAATCGGTCGATTCGTAATTCGTGCCGCGAAAAGCCGCGACGCAAATTCGAAAACCGCGAAACGAACCGAGACCGTCATTAGATCCGATTCGACGACACGAGACCAACGGAATCGACCGTTCGTCAATCGGAGGTCGTTTGATAATTTTAATTCACAAAAATTTAACCTTAATCCAAAATCATATCCAAAAATTTCGGGTATTCAAAACCCGATCGGAAGTATACCAATGTTGTACTCAAAACGATCGCCGTTCCGAGACGGTCAAAACGAGATGTTTCGCGTCGAAAACGGAAGACCGAGGTGCGCGTACGGTAGATTTTAAGTATGTTAAATAAAGAAATAAAAAAATAGAACAATAACAAAACATAAGTATTTTTTTATTAACAGACAGCTAAGCTATTGTTAATAGCCAAATTCCTGCCGTTGAAAAAAAAAAGGATACTGTAGCAGTTACAACTGGATGGGGTTCTTTTCCACTTGTCAAATATTTGCATACCATTCTTGGTTGTATAAGCCCATTCCCTTTCACGATCCAGCCGTACTCTCCCTTTCCTCTTTTCTTTTTCTCTCCCAAATCCTTCCAAACCTCTCCAGCCATAAGGGTTTCCAGCCCTTCCTTTCTCCTGCTGCTGTCCTTCTCTTGCTGGAATTGCAAAACCAAGCCCCTGACAAGAGGATTTCTGCTTCAAATTGAAGCAAATCTGGGAACAACTGCTACAGCCAAAGCTGCTCCTGGAATTTCATATTCATGCATGTGGTGATATCCCAAATTGGAGATCTAAGAGGTACCTCCTTTCCCTTCTTTTGCTGCCATGCATGAATGATTTCACTTTTCTTTCATTGACTATTGTGTAAGTTTCACACAATTGATTTCAAATAAAAGAAATTAGGATTTCAGTCCATGATCTTTGGTTTTTAAAGATGGAACTTAAGGGTTTGCATGATAATTTTTATAACCTGGATAGACTCCTAAATTCTAAAGTTAAAAAAAAAACTGGATGTCTATTTTTACTCCTGACATAAGAATCAAATTCCTATTTGAATTGCAAATTGAATTTACATATATTCTCTGTTAAAGGCTAAAAATAAATGAATTAAAGTTCTAAAAAAAAAATAGAAGGGACTGTTCTGCTTCTACTCTTCTAGAATTTTAAGAATCTATTTCCCATTTGAATTTGCAAATATAGTTACATGTGTTTTGTGTTCAAGCCTAAATCAAATAATTTAAATTGAAAAATTGAATAAGGACTGATCTGTTTTCTAGGAATTACAAGAATCTATTTTCTATTGAACTACTATATGAATGGATTTGTCTTACGTAATCTTCCTTCTCCATACAGTACTAACTTTAAGATTTAAAATGCACGATGGAAGTAACTATTCTTACATATTATATAATTGGAAGATATGAGGGGAATACTATTCCTATATATGCAATTTACATAGGAAACCTGGTATGTGTCATTTGTTGGTCTCTGTGTAAAGTTTCTTAATTAAATTATTGTCTCCTCAACTGATCATTCCAGTTAAGTTATTTAAAATATATTATGGTACAACAGTACTATTGAACATGTAATAATGTCAAGTTGAGTAGAGTATAATTTTAAATTATTATTTTCTCAAGTGATCATTCCAGTTAAATTAATTAAAATAATGTATGGTTCAATAGTTGATACTGTATTACTGTCGAACATGTAATAATATCAAGTTGAGTAGAATAAGGCATACTCGATCAACTCCTATTAGATGCATATTAGGAACAACACAACTAACCATATTCATCTTTATGCTTGTTTTATAATATTTAAATAAGATCACACAAAAATAAAGGTAATGCTAGGACAGTTGAGGCAGTTTTGGAATTTAGATCTTTGAGGAAAAACATGGAAACATCAATTGTCAAGTTAGATCATGTTAAGCGATTCTTTAGGATCGTTAAAGAATAAAATTTTGTGACAATGAAAGGATAGTAATTCGTGCCGTTTATAGTCGAAACAACCAATATATATTGCAGCAGGCTTTACAATCATCTTAAATAGAAATCCCCAATTAATTGATTCTTGAATACAAGTTTCTATACATCATTAAAGATAAATTATGTCAAATATCTAGATCTGAGGCATCTATAAGAGGGACATGAGAAGGTTTAGTAATCAAGGCATGGGAAAAAAATGATGAATCAATGATGATCGATAATTAATAGTGCCGATCATGATGACTTCTACACATGATCGTGCGAGAGCGCGGTGACTCTCACCTGGGCGGGAGATAGGAAGCCCAGTTAGGGCAGCGGCCGCCAAGTGCGCGGGTCTAGGATTCCAGTCTCTTTTCGGTTTTTCGCGAGCTCGCAGTGTTTTACGCCTCGTTGGGATCCTGACTTTAGACCAGTTCCGCTGACCCTGTCTTTTAGGATACCCAGGCGGGGGATCCTTGGTTTTCAGTTTTTACGTACGAGCTCGTTCGCCCGTACTAGTCGGGCAGTTTTCTAGAGCGACTTTTCTAGGGAGTCTCTCTCACCCGTCTCAGTGGCGTAGTTGGGGAGTAGACCTATCCCTCTATTGGACCGTGCTTCCAATTAGAGGGCGAGACGGAAGAGCCATTTGTAGGCTTCTTCACCGCTTGAGTTACTTCGCCAAACAGACTTGGCGATTCTATATCTAGATCATCCATATCTACATCTACAACATCTGGAGCTATATCTGAAACATTGAAGTTGAGAATTTGAGAAGTTATGATCAAAAGACCATTCTCTCTACCCAAGAATTTAAATAAATTAATAGATCTCTACAATCTCAACTTTTCCGTTTTTCACTCACCAACATGATCTCTAAAGAAATTGATATATGCATTCACACTCATACACTCATGATTACGCAACTGCTATATAAATATTACATATGGGAAATGCCGGGTTCTGGGGAAATCATTAGAAACGCATTACAAACAAACCCTTTTTACTTACGCAAGTAGATGTAGATTTTACTTATACCACCTTTCTACTTGCTTGCTTTTGTACTTATTAAATGTCCAGTTATTTTTATAAATTTTAGGGAGGTACCAGCAATGGTTGACGCCTCTTCTTTCCTATTTTGTGTGTGGCAGGCAAACAGCCTGCAGCTCAGTAGATATACATGCTTCCAGGAGATAGAGTTTATACCCGACGGTATGAATTACTTTGTCTTAGTTTTGTTCAGATAATGATGTAAATGTTATCTCTTTTGTATCACACCTTGGGATATATGTTGTAATGGAAGATCCTTGTACATGTTGTAACTTGATATGAATATTAATGAAAAGAATTTTGGTGCCATGTTGTCTCTTGTACTTGTGGTCATGTATGATGGAAATGAATGTCAAACTTGCACAAAAAATTTTCCCTACTTTTCTACAACTCTGCGATCAATGTGAATGAAATATTGCGAATTTTGTCGTAAACGGGTACCCGGATCCTGAGGGGTTCACAGTTTGGTATCAGAGCAGTGGTACCCCGATACGTACATTCGCAGTATTTCGATTCCGATCGTATTAAGTTCACGAATAGCGACAGTCTTCTGACTTGTCGTGAGTTCGAGAAGGGAAATATGACATTCTTATTCAATAACCACAAATGTCACCAATTTCATTAATTTTCATCTTATATCCCAAGAAGAGAAAAGCATTTATGATAAATATCTGTCTAAGGCATCCTTATGACTAATTATGGTTCTCATGCAGAGCCATGGCATCTCGACCAGGTCAGAATACTTCTGATCAGCTGGCACGCATACTGAGCGCACTTACTGATCTTCAGCAGCAGCAAGCTGCTATGAGAGGCCAGCAGGAGCAGATATTGGCCCAGCAGACCGAGATTGCTGACAGGCAGACGGACATAGAGATGAGATTTGAGGACCTGTTAGATTTCACGTACCATCCATCCCAGGATGGAATACGACAGGACCAGCACCAGTCCGTTGAGGTGGAGCAGCCTCACCCTAATGATGCACTAGAGGACATACCAGAGCATGGAGCTCAGGAGGATGCATACTTGGACAGGGAGCAGGACCCTGTTGACTTTGCTGGCGAGGATGCACACGAGTATTCAGCCATTCACAGGCACCAGTCGGTCTTCACTTCCTACCAGCGGGCCAACATACCCTTGTTTGAGGGTACAGGTTCACCAGATGATGCTGAGCAGTGGCTGAAGAGAGTGATGAAGGTGCTCAGGGCAATTCATGCGCCACGAGACACGTGGCTATCTTTCATAGAGTATTAACTGACAACGTTTTTGGGTTCATTAGACCCAAATTCGGACAAGTTCGGGTTTGGGCGAATTCCCGGATGTTACAACTAGAAGGACCAATGCTCAAGAGCTATGCAGACTCGACAATATTGAAGACAATTGTGATCTATTGGTCGAAGAACTTGAGGAGAGAGCCCATCAAATGCAGATCATACATTCTGGAGATCTAAAAGAGGAGATCAAGTCTAAGCAAAGGTCGAAGTAACAATGGTTGAAGGAGGGGGATGCCAACACGTGATTCTTCCACTCTATGGCAAGTGGGAGAAGAAGGAGAAACTTTGTTGGCTCTCTCTTGATTGGGCGGAGGTACATGATGACAAGGAGGTAGGTAGGGAATTATGCACCCATTACCAGGCCATAAGCAGGTGGGTTGAGAGGAGGTTGGGGTTGGAAGAGTGAGGATGTTTCCTCCATTTCGTCATCCCAGGCGGATGCGCTGGTGGGAAACTTCCAATGGAGGAGATACATAGTGATGTGCAACAACTTAACTCAGATGGATCTCCGGTCCGAACAGTTTCTCAGTATTATTCTACAAGGAATTCTAGGAGCTTGTGAAAGATGACCTCATGGAGGTGCTTCAGGAGTTTCAACGAGGGAATTCCGATTTCGAGAGTATGAACAGGGCACTGCTTTCCTTTACCCAAGAGGGAGGTGTCTTCACAGATTGAAGACTTAAAATCAATTGCATTGTCGAATACAGCTTATCTCATTGTGGCCAAGGTGTTAGCAAATCATCTCCGCAGGGTAACGGGGACATCATCTCGCAAGTGCAGACAGCGTTTGTACGTGGCAGACTTGTGGTTGATGGCCTTCTCCTTGCATCAAAAATGATTCTCAAGTGGAAAAGGAAACACGGAAAGGGTATTGTGTGGAAAGTTGACTTCGCCAAAACTTACGACTGTGTCGACTGCGATTCTTGTGGGCTTCCTTACGGAAGAGAGACTTTCTGAAGGAGTGGGTGCCGTGGATGAAGAAGTGTCTCACGATGGCATCTTAGGCGATTTTAGTGAACGGTCGTCCTAAAGGGAGATACTTCCAGACTAAGACGGATTCCGGCAGAAATGTCTCTTAGCACCTCCCATGTTTGTGATTGTAGCAAACGCTTAATCTGTGATGATGAGATTGGCTTCAGAGTGAGGCTTCTACCCAGGATTCAGCAGCGGAAATATATTTATTCCTCTGTTGCAATACGCTTATGATATGATGCTACTTGTGGAGGGTAGTATTGCGCAGGTGCAGAATGCAGCACAGATTATGGAGATCTTCGGTTATATTTACGGGCTTCCTGTGAACAAGACTAAATCATCTTTTGTGGCGTTTGGTTTCTCCCAAGGAGACATTCTGGAGATTACTCGGGTTCTTCAGTGTGAGTACAGGGGGGAGACTTGTTCTCCTCAAGCATGTCTTATCAGTTAGTCCTATCTTCTTCTCCTCCACTAGATTGCTTCCTGTTGGAGTGAGGAAGAAGCTTGAATCTATGATGCAACAATTCTTTTGGGCGAAAGATGTCAATGATAGAGCGTAGACCTTGTGGAATGGGATACCACGACACGTCATATGGCAGATGGCGGCTTGGTATTATGAGGTTGGAATAAATGAATAAGGCCATGCTCTCTAAATGGATCCTTAGAATTTGGGGAGACAAGGATGATTAGGTATGCCATCTTGGGAGTGCACCCCCTTGTTCTTGTTAAAAAAAAAGGATGATTAGGTATGCCATCTGCTAAGGAGCATTTATGGTTTCAGGGGAGACTTGGTTACGCAAACTATTTGGTGTCCTTCCATGATTTGGCAAGGTATCTCATAGTTGTTGATGCCTGCTGGAAATGTAGAACTTGATGCAGTCGGTGTTGGGTGATGGCACCTCTTTTCGCTTTTGATTGGATGACTAAAGTGGATTGGGGTCTCTTAACCGGTGTTTTCCTAGACTTTTTGCCATTAGTGGCGATCATATGTGTATTATTGCAAATTCATGGATGGTTGGTATGTGGACTCCTATATTTCGATAGGAAGTTTTAGAGCGGAGATTTGCGGAATACGTGGAGATGATGAAGGACTTGAATGAGGTTGAAACCCTATGGTAGGGAGGGACCATTGGAGGCGGGCGAATGGTCAATTCTCTGTCAAGAAGGTGTACAACGCCCTCTCGATGATGCATGGCCCTAGACAAGACAACTTAGACCTGGACTTCAAGACGATTTGGAAAAGTCACATTCCGTATAGAGTGAAGATTTTCCTTTGGCTGGACAAGCATGGCCGATTGCTGACAAAGGAGCATAGGGATTTTATTTTGAGGACAGGGTATGTTGCTTGCCCGAGGTGTAATGATGTGGAAATTTTGGAGTATCTCTTTTTTGGGTGTCCCTCATGTGCGGAGACTTGGGAGAGGGTGGGCATATCGTGGCTCGGGATTGAGAATTTTGATGCTTTCTGGTCATCTGGTAGGAGGTTTTGCGACAACCCCAATGCGGGATATTTCACTTCCAATTGCGACACTATGGGCCATTTGGATTGCCATGAATGAGTCTATCTTCTATCATCAACAGTTTCATCTTGATAATGTACTAGAACATTGAAAGACGGTACATACAGCATGGTTAAATGTACGGTAATTATTATATTTATATAGTAATGAAATTTGTAGGCGGATCTCATCTCGGGGCTACACCCTTCTTTTCTTCCAAAAAAACATTGAAAGGTGATTCATGTTGAAGGGGATCAACCGCTAAAGGGTAAGAGCACAAAGGTGCACCTTGTTGTAGAGATATATTTTAGTCTACGATATTCTCGTCTGTACCTTTCTCATATTTTCTTTTTCCTGTTGGACTCTTTATGTATTTTACCCATAGGCTACTCCCCTATATAAGAGAGCCTAGGGCGTATGGAATAAACAAGTTTTCTCATTTTCCCAACATGGTATCAGAGCGACGGTCCTAGACTGGACTTCTCGAACCAAAACCTAACCCTAGCCTCCACCCTCAAGCCCTCCGCATGCGTCGCGCGCCGCCTCGCGCGACCTCGCTCCGCCCCGGCGTTGGTGCTCCTGTGCGCCGCCTCCTGCTCGATCGCGCACGCGTCTGTGCATGCGCCTGTGCGCGCCTGCTCGATCGCACACGCGTCTGTGCGTAGGAGCACGCTCCTGTGCGTGTGAAGACGTGTCTGTGCGCCGGTGCACGTGAAGCATGTGTGCCTATGCGCTGGTGCACGTGAAGATGTGCTCCTGTGCGCGTGAACCTGTGCATCTGCGCACTTGTGCACGTGAAGTTGTACGCCTGTGCGTGTGAAACTCTGTGCGTGAACTTGTGTCGTGCACGCCTCGGTGCGTGCCCTTGTTCGTGATCCTGCATGTGCATATGTGCGCACATCTGCGCGTGTGCTTTCCGTGTGCGTGCAGCCCTAGGCCAGCGCGCGTGCGGCTCCAGCCTCGTTCCGCGTGCGCATTTCCAGATTAATGGGTTTGGTTGCTTGCGTCTACACATGCAACTAAACCCGTTAATACCCGTGTAGACAATCATATCTTCAGTCTACTCCCCTAGTCTTCCAATATCATAATGTCAGAAAGCAAGGCAGATATTTCATCTACAGGCACCTTCAGAGGTCCAGCGCCTATTGTGAAGATGGATGGTTCAAATTATGAACTGTGGGCCATGCAGTTCATGAGTATGATGAAGTCAACCGGTAAGAAGCACATTCCTACTGAGGAAGAGCCTGCTGAGAAGACAGGGGTTAATGCCTCTTGGGAGGCAGATGACGCATATGCCAAAGTCTGGCTTTCCGGAACATTAGCAATTGAGATTGCTAATGATATTCTCCATCAGCCCACTGCCAAAGCAATGTGGGACATTCTGGTTGCCACCTATTCACAGGCAAAGAATGAGACGAAGATTCTGTAACTTCAGTATGACATCTTTACAATCAAGCAGAAAGGACGGCCTCTACACTCATTGTACACGTCTTTACATGGAATGTTTGAGAAGCTTTATAGCTTCATGCCTCTCACAGCCACTCCAGAGCAACAGAAGACCTATCGGAATGCCACTATGGTGGGTGTTTTTCTGGCTACCCTTGATCCAGAGTACGAGGCAGCACATTCCCAGATCTTGACAGATTCCACTATTCCTCCTATGGAGGAAGTTTTCATAGGCTGAGTCGTATCACTGTTCCTTCGTCTACTGCAAATCAGACCGCCTCAGCCACGGCAGTCAATCGAGGTCGTGGGGGTCATCATCAGTTCCGTAGACCTCGAGGTAGAGGGGGTTGTGCTCGGCCATCAAGTACTTTTTGCCATCGTTCTGGACAATCAGAAGACATGCTATTCTAAACATGGGTTTCCTGCTTCTGCACGAGTAGCTGAACAGATTGAGCCTCCATCTGCTTCATCTACGGATCAGCGCTTTGATGACCTTGTAGCCCGTCTGAGGGACATTATTCCTCCATCTGGTACCGCAGCATCAGCGCCTACTTCTGAGAGTCACTCCGACGTTGTTGCATCTGCATCCACCAGTACATCAGGTAGCACCTATGCATTCACTAGCAGTAGTGGATCAGATACTTTAGAGTGGATTATGGACTCCGGTGCCACGCATCATCTATGTGGTGATCAAGGTCTACTTATAGGATACCGACAGGTTTCTCCATGCCACACTATGGTTATTGCTAATGGGACACATTCCCCGATTACTGGTCAGGGGGAGATTAGACTGACACCATCCATGCATCTCAAGAACGTGTTACATGCGCCTGATTTTTCGATGTATTTGTTGTCCATTAGCCAATTTACATTGTCGAGCAATTTTTGATCCATCTTCTCTCATTTTTCAGGACATCCTTACGGGCAACGTGATTGGGTGTGGCTATGAGCAAGGCGGCCTCTATCGCCTTAGTCGGATCCCTTATGCTGGAGCCTCATCTCTACCTGCAGGATCCATCTCCCCATTACTGTGGCACTTGCACTTTGGACATCTACCGCTTCAGAAACTGCGTCATGTGTTACCCCAGGTTTCACCTCACACGTCCATCCAATGCGAGGCTTGTCAGTTGGGAAAGCATCATCGGTCTACCTTTCCCAGTCGTCAGTGTCGGAGTAGTACCTCAAAGTTTGAGTTGTTTCATGTCGATATCTGGGGTCCTAGTCGAGTTCCTGATCATCAGGGACATAGGTTTTATATAGTTATTGTGGATGATTTCTCTCGTGTGTCGTGGGTCTTTCTGTTAAAGAATAAATCTGAAGCGGGGAATATTATCATCAATTTCATTAATGAAGTTCGTAATGTTTTTTCCGCATCTGTTAAAATTGTGAGAAGTGATAATGCACTGGAACTTTGTACTCATACCCTCTCCAATTATTTTTCATCTCAAGGGGTTATCCACCAAACATCATGCGCCTGTAATTCCCAACAGAATGGGGTTGCTGAAAGGAAACATCGTCATTTACTTGATGTCACCATGTCGCTTTTTATACAAAGTCATGGCCCTCATTCTTTCTGGGGTGATGTTGTTCTTACGGCATGTTATCTCATTAATCGTATGCCGCTATCTGTCTTAGGTGAGAAGATTCCTTTCTCTCTTGTTTTTCCTGACAAAAAATTGTTCTCCCTCACTTCTCGTGTGTTTGGCTCGGTTGCTTTTGTCACCAGTTGTCTCCAGGGATTGACAAGCTCTCTCCTAGGGTTGTCAAGTGTATCTTCGTCGGGTACTCAAGAACACAGAAGGGGTACAAGTGTTATGATCCATTGCGCAGGAGGTATCTTGTTAGCGTTGATGTACCTTTTTCGAATTTGTTATGCACTTCTCATCTACAGGTGATCAGTTTGTATTCTCTGACACTACTGATGTTATATACATGCCACCACTACCATCACCTCTGCCACCTCCACCGCTACCATCTTCTACACCTCCTGTCACTGTGCATGTTTCATCATTGCCATTCTACTATATCCATCGGCCTGCTTCTGCTCATGGTCACCGCTCATCATCTAGCTCGTCTGAGGTATGTTCTAAGAATATTAATATTGATGAATCTGATGATTTCCCTGAGCAGGATGTGTTACAGAGGCCAGATGAGGAGGCAGCTGATTTAGATCAACCTATTGCTCTTCGAAAGCAGAAGAGCGGTTGCGCGTCATATCCTATAACATCTTCTGTGTCTTTTGATCGCCTAACTGGAGAATTCAAGAACTTTGTCATTGCACTATCAGCGGTGGATATTCCACAGAATTACCAAGATGCGTTGAAGAATAGTCGATGGCGTTTAGCCATGGAGGAAGAAATGGCTGCTCTTCAGTCCAGAGGCACCTGGAGCCTTGTTACTGCACCTACTGATATGTCTACAGTTAGCTGCAAGTGGGTCTTTACAGTTAAGCAAAATGCAGATGGCAGCATTGACAGATACGAGGCACGCCTGTTTGCTCGTGGCTTTACACATATATATGGGGTGGATTATCTTAATACATTCTCATCGTTGCTCGCCATTCCACCCTACAGATCCTCCTCTCTGTTGTGATTACTCGTGATTGGCTACTATACCAATTAGATGTGAAGAATGCATTCTTATACAGTGACTTACAGGAGGAAGTCTACATGCAACAGCCACATGGTTTTGCTGTTGAGGGGGAGTATCCTAAGGTGTGCAGACTTCATAAGGCTATCTATGGCCTTAAGCAGAGCCCCAGAGCTTGGTTCCAGAAGCTCTCAGACCTGTTTGAAAAACAGGAGTACAGACGTTCTAATGCAGATCATTCCTTGTTCGTACAGAAGACACCCAGAGGTATTATTGCAATTATGGTGTATGTAGACGATATCTTGATTACAGGTGATGATGAACAGGGAAATCAGGGGGCAAAAGAAATGTTAAGTCGTGAATTCGTCACCAAGGACCTTGGAGTTCTTAGATATTTTCTGGGACTGGAATTCGCCAGAAATCCTCATGGGTTGGTAATGACCCAGAGGAAATATGTCACTGACCTATTGAGTGAAACGGGAATGCTTGGTTGCCGACCTGCCACTACACCTATGGATCCCAGTATGAAATTATATGATGACGACAATGATGAGGTTGATAGGAGAAGGTACAGAGAACTGGTGGGCAAGCTTCTCTATGTTACTATTACCAGACTCGGTATCTCCTTTGCTGTGAGTCGAGTAAGCCAGTTCATGGAGCAACCACGTCAGGTATACATGGATGCTATACATATGATTCTCAGGTACCTTAAGTCATCTCCAGGTGTAGGTCTGCTGTTTAAGAAAGGCAAGGAGGTTACTATCTCAACATGTGCAGATGCAGATTACGCAGGATGTCCTAAGGATAGGAAGTCCACCACTGGGTTTGTTGTGTATGTTGGAGATTCTCTAGTCTCATGGAGAAGAAAGAAGCAAACGGTTGTAGCAAGGTCTAGTGCTAAGTCTGAATATAGGGCTATGGCCCAGGTCAGTACAGAAATGATGTGGGTAAAGGTTGTGCTTACAGATCTATATATAGAAGTCCTGCTTCCTATGACTCTGGAATGTGACAATCAGGCAGTTCTATTCATTGCAAATAACCCAGCATTTCATGAACGAACCAAGCACATTGAGGTTGATTGTCACTTCATACGTGATATGATTCAGAAGGGGTTTATTGTTACATCCCATGTTAGCTCAGAGGACCAAACTGCAGACATCTTTACCAAGGCATTACTTCAAAGGTCGTTCCAGAAGTGTTCGTCCAAGATGAGCATTATTGGTATCTATGCTCCACCTTGAGGGGAGTGTAGAGATATATTTTAGTCTATGATATTCTCGTATGTACCTTTCTCATATTTTCTTTTTCCTGTTGGACTTTTTATGTAATTTACCCATAGGCTACTCCCCTATATGAGAGAGCCTACGGCGTATGGAATAACAAGTTTTCTCATTTTCCCAAAACTTGTTAACATGTTCTGACTATGATTGTTTAGCATACAGTTCTGAGTGTAGGTAATTCGTTACTCTCCATGTTAACATGTGTGATGATTATGATAATAAACTTACTTCAAAACTTATATTTACAATTCTATTTTACAAATAAGTGTATATTTCTATTTTATTTATTGGCTTAGGAATACTAAAAACCTTAGTATTTGGGAAAAAAATCCAGTTTAGAGACATTTCCAAGATTTCCGACGATTTCACCAAAATTCTCTGAAATTTCTCTTTCCTGACATGGAGAAATGAAACTGGAGAAATGAAACTGAAATCTGAAATTTAAGGCTTTTCTTTCTTTTGGCTTCTCTCTACTACAAGGAGTATGTACGGTTGTGTGAGGACTTGTGTGAACCCCCTAGGATCCGGGGACCCGTTAATCACACATTTCGCGTTACAACATTCATTTCTATCGCATTAAGTAACTGAAAGTACGGAAAAAAATTTTTTTTTTTGCGAATGAAATAATTTCATCTGACATTCACATCAACATTTATAACCACAAACTCATAGAACAATGGTCACCAAAATCTCATTTTATTAACTTCCATATATTTTACATGTACAAAGTCTGACAGTACATATATTATATCCCAAAATCTGACTGAAGAGAAAGAAACATAATACATTATAAATTGAACAAAAACTGGCACAAAATAAACCATACCGTTGGGTATAAAATTTATCTCCTGGGCCCATGTATAGCTACTGAACTGCAGGCTGTTTGCCTGTCAAACATGTTAGGAAAGAAGAGGAGTCAGCGGTTACTGGTACCTCCCAAAAACTTATATAAAATAACAGGCATTTATTGTGACCAAAAGCAGGCAAGTAGAGAGGCATGAGCAACTCAAAATAAAGTTTATTTCTACCTGCAATGAAAAAGGCTTCCAGATTTCTAGTAACCACCTCTTATGATTAGCTATTATCCCCACATTCCCCACTTAAGCATATTTCTCTTGTAACTGAGTGTATATTTTATTCCCATAGTACCTAGAGATCATATTTATGAGTGATGATGGAAAGTTTGGGATGATAAGATATATTAATATTTTTAATTCCTAAGTCTAGTAACTCCTGCAATTATTAACTTCAATTGTTTCAGATATAACTCCAGATGATGTAGATACAGATCATGATTCTAGGTCTTGGAGATCATGTCGTGGAACTTGATGGCACATGAAATTGCTAATTTCTTGTCATTGAGATTATATCATGGTTTTCGATATAGGACTGATATGATGATGATGGATTTGATCTTTAATGTTATTTACTCCTTTTAAGTTAGTGGATAGTCTGTGGTCTTGGTCTGTGTGTAACCTCACACTATGACTCTAAGGTATTTAAAAGTACCTTAGGGTTGTGGTGCCTCCGTAGGCATGCGGTATTGTATAATGCATCATAACTAAGTTCCCAACACGTCCACTAACTTATAGGGTTTTTGAATCATATTAAAGTCACTTATAATCAACTCAACTTTAATTGTGATTTCCTCCAAACCTTCACTGTAACTCTCTCAGATGTACTCTCAATGATGTAGATATAGATGTAGATACGAATGATCTGGATGTAGAATCGCCAAGTTTGTTGGCGAAAGAAAACTCAAGCGGTGAAGAAGCCTGCAAATGGCTCTTCCGTCTCGCCCTCTAGTTGGAAGGCCGGTCCAATAGAGGGATAGGTCTACTCCCCAACTACGCCACTGAGACGGGTGAGAGGGACTTCCCGGAAAAGTCGCTCTAGAAAACAGCCCGACCGGTAACGGGCAACCGAGCTCGTACGTAAAACTGAAAACCAAGGATCCCCCGCCTAGGTATCCTAAAACAAAGGGTCAACGGAACTGGTCTAAAGTCGGGAT
Source organism: Ottelia alismoides (assembly GCA_037367405.1). Lineage (NCBI taxonomy): Eukaryota > Viridiplantae > Streptophyta > Magnoliopsida > Alismatales > Hydrocharitaceae > Ottelia > Ottelia alismoides. The sequence goes on along the minus strand of JAZKJV010010418.1, from coordinate 123,175 downwards.
CCCAACGAGGCGTAAAAACACTGTGAGCTCACGTTAAAAACCGAAGGGGGACTGGGATCCTAGACCCGCGCACTTGGCGGCCGCTGTCCAAACTGAGCTTCCTATTCTCCCGCCCAGCTGAGGGTCACCGCGCCCTCGCACGGTCAGGGTAAGATCACCGTGACCGGCACGATTATTTATAAATCATTACTGATTTACGATCATCTTTCTTTCCTGCCAACTCATCTCTTTCTCAACTATTTCTATGGTTAATCATATAGATCTAATTCCTTTGGTTGATTGTCTGGTTAATAATAGTCTACTGGTAGTAAATTATACTTAAAGGATTACTCATGGAGATAATTCACCCTTGCGGTCATATGCTATTATTTTAGAGACCAATCATTCGTCTAATAACTGTACATTGGATTTAGAATGACCGTCACACAAAGCTAGTTGTACAGGAGTCTTTGTATAATCATGTTGCCTACACCAAAAAAAAACTGAACCGGACATTATAGGACCTTTATTAGAAATTGGTATACGAACAGAGAGAATTGCGTATATATATGATCTGATTCATGAGCAATGCCATAATATTTAGGCCTCTTGATACTGCTAGGAGGCCAAATGATTTAAAAGGAATGCTTATGAATTTCAAGTCTAAAATTTAAAGCTGAATATTGACTTAACAGACTTAGGAGGCCAAATGATTTAAAAGGAATGCTTATGAATTTCAAGTCTAAAATTTAAAGCTGAATATTGACTTAACAGACTTGACATATATGGATCGTAGAGAAAAGAAAAAAAATTAAAACCAGAAATTTCTCTCTATATTATTTTATAACAGAAATCAAGATATTGAAACCTTAATGATCACTCACTCTCTCTATTATTTAAGAATAGAGTTCAAGATATTTAAAATTTGGAAATGACCAATCTCTGTATTATTTCAGAATATCAAATAAGAATTTTGATCTTGAGAGATAATGAACTAGTTATAATTCAGGTATAAACTGCATATCGAGTTATCATGCAAAGTTTATTCTGAACCTGTGACTGTGGCAAATAAAATCTTATAATTTTTTTTTCAAATGCATCTAACAACAAATTTTAACCTACATTTAAATCAAAGAAATCATATCTTACCACAGTTGCCAAAACTACCATAATTAATATAGAAGATATAATAGGAATTAATATGAACTAAGTTCCTTCGTTATTTATTTTAAGGAATTCTGTTTATTCTAAACTTGAGATACCCGTTGGGCCCTCAATTCAAAATCCTTTCTCCAGAATTTCTCATTCTTAGACTACTTGTTATCTTCTAGGTTTACCAAATTGGAAATCAAAATAGTGTAATGCAAATGCATGTTGATAAGACGGGGTGTTGTTTAAAAACATGTGTGACAACAGTACATATTCGCATTTGTTCAGTACGGTAATGCTAATTATTCTTTTTATTTTACAAAACATGAAGACTGAATTATAAATTTTGGTTTAGTACTTTAAGATATAATTCTCTCATGCTCCCTAGAATTATCCTTCAAATTTTCATCATATAATTTCCAGAATTGCATTAATTTGGGATCAAAATGGATAGAAATCATGCATGGCAGCAAAGAGAATGGAAGGGAATTGTACAAAAGATCACATATAGATGCATGACAGCAAGAAGGCTATGGATTATACAAAAGAATGGAAGGGAATTGTACAAAAGATCACATATAGATGCATGACAGCAAGAAGGCTATGGATTATACAAAAGAGACTTTGTACTCAAGAATTCTGTATTTTATTCTTAAATTGAACTTATATCTGCTATTAAAATTCATAGAAATAGAACTCTGGATTTCATAAATGACAAGTATGTAGAAAAGGATTAACATCCCAGTTGTCACCACACAGATTTTTGCTTTGATTTTCTGGAGAAAAACTAAGAAGACATATATTTGTTTACATTAGAATCACATAGAAACAGATCCTTAGGATCATAATGAACTGATTAGTGTGAAGAAAATCATATACATGGCAGTAAAAAGAAGAGGTTGGATGGAACATGCATGACAGCAAAGAGGGGAAAGGAGGTACCTTGAATTTTCAGAGATCACAAATGGGCTGATACAAACATGCAGCTAATGCCTCCCAATGAAGGATCGCAGCAGAGCTCCAAAGAGAAGGCTGGAGCCTTCTCACGGCTGGGGAAATTTTGTGAAAAAAAAAGAAGGGTTTGATGTATTTATAGTCAAGGGAGAGGTCCTTTAGGTGCCAAGTGTTATAAAGAGCAAAACCAAGTGGAGAAAACCAAAGAGGTAGGAAAAAAAATAAACCACAGCTGGCGGAACAGTAGTACAGGCTGTGCGCCTGTTACCATTTTAAAAATAAATTTTTGAGTTTATATCATATATATATATATTTTTTAAATATCTCTTTATATGCTATAGTTAAAGTTAGTCAAATTTGGACCTCGAGTGTCGGATTTCGACGCGCAATATCTCTATTCGATCGTCTCAAAATGACGGTCAAAATGAGTATAATGTTGATATACTTTCGGTCGAGTTTTGAATACCCGAAATTTTCGGATACGGTCTTTTGTTTAAGATTAAATTTTATAGTTTTAAAATATCAAACGACCTCTGATTGACGAACGGTCGATTCTGTTGGTCTTGTATCGTCAAATCGGATCTAATGACGGTCTCGGTTTGTTTTGCGGTTTCTGAATTTGCGTCGCGACTTTTCGCGGCACGTATTACGATGCGACCGTTTTTCGATCGATTTTGCCCGTACGACTTTTGATTCATGATAAATTGACCATTTTAGGTTGTTTGACATTGACCAACAATGTTTTTGGGTTCATTGGACCCAAAATCGGACGAGTTCGGGTTTGTTAGGATATGGACGTTACAAATATAAAAACCTCAAAGGGAGTCTCGTCCTCGAGACTCGAGTTAAGGCTATTAGGTGTCTTGTTGGAATTTCATATGGCCATAAAAACCTCAAAGGGTTTTGAACCCATAAAAATCTCAAAGAGAAAACAAGCCATATATTTATCATGTATCTATTTACAAATGCTTGTTTTGATGATTACATCAAAAAAGTTGCGGGTATTGTGTCCGCATTTCGGCTTCAGTCTCCCACGTCGCTTCCTTGACGTCATGTCGGTGCCACAACACCTTGACCAATGGAATCTCCTTACTGCGAAGCTTCTTCACAGCATGGTCAAGCATCTGGACTGGCTTCTCCTTATAAGTCAGATCTGGCTCTACGTCGAGATTCTCGTAACTGATGATGTGCCGAGGGTCGTGCACATACTTCCTCAGGTTGGATACGTGGAAGACATCATAGATAGCTGAAAGATGTGGAGGAAGGGCTACTCGGTATGCTACTTTCCCCACTCTCGCAAGAATCTCAAACGGACCTACATATCGCGGTGCGAGCTTGCCACGAACACCAAATCTCTGTACTCCCTTCATGGGAGATATACGGAGAAATACCCAATCTCCAACCTATAATTTATAGGAATGTCATTAGTATGAGATTATATTGAACACATATATATCATAATTGAGTGGATGAGGAGAAAATAATTAGATTACCTGAAACTCTAAGTCTCTCCTCCGACGGTCTGCATAGCTCTTCTGGCGGCTTTGTGTCATCAGAAGCCTTCATCTCACAAGATCAACAGCTCTCGCGGTCTCCTCTAGGAGATCCACGGAGTAAATAGGATGATCACCTACCTCACGCCAACTAAGAGGTATGAGGCATCTCCGCCCGTATAGGGCTTCAAATGGTGCCATGCCAATATTGGAGTGATAGCTGTTGTTGTACGTGAACTCTACTAATGGCAGATGGTCCTTCCAGGACCCTTTCCACTCCAAAGTGCAAGCGCGGAGTAGATCCTCAAGCGTCTGAATGGTGCGCTCACTCTGCCCATCTGTCTGCGGATGATATGCAGAACTCATCCTCAGCTCTGTCTGTAGTGCTGACATAAACTGATGCCAATAATGAGATGTAAATCTCGAATCTCTGTCAGACACCACCTCTCGTGGTATACCATGCAGCCTGATAATGTTCTGCACGTAGAGCTTGGCCAACCTGGACGGAGTGTAAGTCGTGTTAACAGGTATGAAATGGGCTAACTTGGTCAACCTATCAACAACGACCCAAATAGAATCATGGCCTCCTGGCGTCTTCGGCAGACCTGTGACAAAATCCATAGAAATGCTCTCCCACTTCCACTCGGGAATGGGGAGAGACTGCAATAATACTGGCGGTCTCCTGTGCTCAGCCTTGACCATCTGACAGGTCATGCATCTGCTAACATGTAGCGCCACATCGCGCTTCATTCCATCCCACCAGAAATGTCTACGCAGATCACGGTACATCTTCGTACTGCCTGGATGGATAGATAACCGTGAACTGTGTGCCTCATCGAGAATGTCTCTGCGAAGCTGCTCGTCATTGAGCACAACGACCCGTCATGCCTTCCATAAAATGGACTCTGCCACAACAAAGTCATCAACCTCGTCTTTGACGGCGCGCATGTATCTATCACGGATCCAAGGATCTGTCTTCTGACCTTCGACAATACGATCCCAAAGATTGTTGTGTCGTGGAGGCACGGTAGTAAAAATGGATGCGCTCTCCTGAGGATGCCAATCTGTCAAAGCGGCAAGCGTATCCCATGTATATGACCAGTTAGCCGTATCATTAGCATGCGCTCTCCTGCTAAGTGCATCAGCCACCACGTTTTCCTTATCAGGATGGTAAGAGATCGTGTAATCAAAATCCTTCAGCAGCTCAAGCCTTATGCGTTGCCTTATTTCAGTTCCTTCTGATCAAAGATATACTTTAGGCTCTTGTGATCCGTGAAAATTTCAAAATTCACCCCATACAAATAGTGGTGCCATATCTTCAAGGCAAAAACAACTGCCGCCAACTCCAAATCATGTGTGGAGTAGTTCCGCTCGTGCGGTCTCAACTGCCGTGATGCGTAAGCAATCACCTGTCCTCTCTGCATCAATATTGCTCCTAGACCTTCTCCAGATGCATCTGTGTATATCGCATAGTCCTGAGTGCCTGAAGGAAGAGCAAGAATAGGTGTAGTCGTCAATCTCTCCTTCAGTGTCTGGAAGGCCTGCTTACATGAATCGTCCCAATTGAATGGAACTCCCTTCTGCGTCAATCGTGTCAAAGGAGGAACGATGCGTGAAAATCTATTGACAAAGTGTCTGTAATAGCCCGCTAGTCCGAGGAAACTCCGAATCTGAGTAACTGTCTTGGGCTGCTCCCAAGACATGACTGCCTCAATCTTCGCAGGATCACTGCGATGCCTGCTCCAGAAATGACATTCCCCAGAAATGAGACCTGAGATAACCAGAACTCACACTTGCTCAACTTAGTATATAGCTTGTGCTCCCGTAATGTATCTAAGACGATCCGTAGATTATTTGCATGATCACATTCATTTCGTGAATATATGAGCACATCATCTATGAACACCACTACAAACTTGTCCAAGTATGGACGGAAGATCATGTTCATCATATCCATGAAAGCCGCAGGTGCATTGGTATGTCCAAACGACTTCAAACTCGTAGTGTCTATAGCGAGTCCTAAAGGTTGTCTTCGAAATATCCAACTCGCGAATCCTCAGCTGATGGTAGAGCGAAGATCGGTCTTCGAGAAAACCGAAGATCCCTGGAGCTGGTCAAACAAATCATCGTACCATGGCAAGGGATAACGGTTCTTCACCGTTCTCTTGTTCAGCTGCCTGTAATCGATGCACAGTCTCATGGATCCATCCTTCTTTTTGACAATTAGAACCGGAGCACTCCAAGGTGAAGTGCTCGGCCTCACGAATCCCAAATCAAGTAACTCCTGTAACTGCATCTTTAGCTCCCGCAACTCGGCTGGGGCCATACGGTAAGGAGCCATAGAGATCGGCTGGGTGTCTGGTAGTAATGAGATCTCGAATTCGATCTCTCTCTCAGGAGGTAATGCTGGTAGCTCATCCGGAAACACGTCTGGGTATTCTGATACTACTTGGATGTCCTGTATCATTGGCTCCTGATCAGATACCTTCCGAACAAATACAAGGTAGGAATCGCAACCCTGATCAACAAGTCGCTGTGCTCGCAGCACCGAGATGTACTCCATGGTGGAGTCGTGTATAGTACCCTCAAAGGTGAACTCAGGTAAATCTGGAATCCTGAAGACAACCGTCTTCCTAAGGCAATTAACAAGTGCATGGTAAGTAGATAGCCAATCCATGCCCAAAATTAAGTCAAACTCATCAAGCCGTAGAAGTAGACAATCTGCGAGCATCTCGTGTCCTTCAATCAGTACGAGCAAGTGCCTAACTATCTAAGAAATAACAACTAGCTGTCCACCTGGCCCTTGAATGTGATATGAAGAAGAGAGAGTCTCTGCGACTCTACCTAAAGAAGCAATTAGCCTCGAAGTAAGAAAAGAATGTGTCACACTAGAATCAACTAGACTATGGAAAGGTCGATACGAGTAGTCAGTATGTGAGCTAGTTTGTTAGTCATCTCCTCGTCTGGTCGGGATGACATGGCTCTGCATGAGAACCATTTTTAGTCATAAAATTTATTGTTCGCGGATAATATAATGTATGCTCTTTCTCTTCTTGGGATATAATATGAAAATTAATGAAATTGGTGACATCTGTGGTAATTGAATCTGAATGTCATATTTCCCTTCTCGGACTCACGACAAGTCGGAAGACTGTCGCTATCCGAGAACTTAATGCGATCGGAATTATAATACTGCGAATGTGCGTATCGGGGTACCACTGCTCTGATACCAAACTGTGAACCCCCTAGGATCCGGGGACCCGTTAATCACACATTTCGCGTTACAACATTCATTTCTATCGCATTAAGTAACTGAAAGTACGGAATTTTTTTTTTTTGCGAATGAAAAAAATTTATCTGACATTCACATCAACATTTATAACCACAAACTCATAGAACAATGGTCACCAAAATCTCATTTTATTAACTTCCATATATTTTACATGTACAAAGTCTGACAGTACATATATTATATCCCAAAATCTGACTGAAGAGAAAGAAACATAATACATTATAAATTGAACAAAAACTGGCACAAAATAAACCATACCGTTGGGTATAAAATTTATCTCCTGGGCCCATGTATAGCTACTGAACTGCAGGCTGTTTGCCTGTCAAACATGTTAGGAAAGAAGAGGAGTCAGCGGTTACTGGTACCTCCCAAAAACTTATATAAAATAACAGGCATTTATTGTGACCAAAAGCAGGCAAGTAGAGAGGCATGAGCAACTCAAAATAAAGTTTATTTCTACCTGCAATGAAAAAGGCTTCCAGATTTCTAGTAACCACCTCTTATGATTAGCTATTATCCCCACATTCCCCCACTTAAGCATATTTCTCTTGTAACTGAGTGTATATTTTATTCCCATAGTACCTAGAGATCATATTTATGAGTGATGATGGAAAGTTTGGGATGATAAGATATATTAATATTTTTAATTCCTAAGTCTAGTAACTCCTGCAATTATTAACTTCAATTGTTTCAGATATAACTCCAGATGATGTAGATACAGATCATGATTCTAGGTCTTGGAGATCATGTCGTGGAACTTGATGGCACATGAAATTGCTAATTTCTTGTCATTGAGATTATATCATGGTTTTCGATATAGGACTGATATGATGATGATGGATTTGATCCTTAATGTTATTTACTCCTTTTAAGTTAGTGGATAGTCTGTGGTCTTGGTCTGTGTGTAACCTCACACTATGACTCTAAGGTATTTAAAAGTACCTTAGGGTTGTGGTGCCTCCGTAGGCATGCGGTATTGTATAATGCATCCTAACTAAGTTCCCAACACGTCCACTAACTTATAGGGTTTTTGAATCATATTAAAGTCACTTCTAATCAACTCAACTTTAATTGTGATTTCCTCCAAACCTTCACTGTAACTCTCTCAGATGTACTCTCAATGATGTAGATATAGATGTAGATACGAATGATCTGGATGTAGAATCGCCAAGTCTGTTGGCGAAAGAAAACTCAAGCGGTGAAGAAGCCTGCAAATGGCTCTTCCGTCTCGCCCTCTAGTTGGAAGGCCGGTCCAATAGAGGGATAGGTCTACTCCCCAACTACGCCACTGAGACGGGTGAGAGGGACTTCCCGGAAAAGTCGCTCTAGAAAACAGCCCGACCGGTAACGGGCAACCGAGCTCGTACGTAAAACTGAAAACCAAGGATCCCCCGCCTAGGTATCCTAAAACAAAGGGTCAACGGAACTGGTCTAAAGTCGGGATCCCAACGAGGCGTAAAAACACTGTGAGCTCACGTTAAAAACCGAAGGGGGACGGGGATCCTAGACCCGCGCACTTGGCGGCCGCTGCCCAAACTGAGCTTCCTATTCTCCCGCCCAGCTGAGGGTCACCGCGCCCTCGCACGGTCAGGGTAAGATCACCGTGACCGGCACGATTATTTATAAATCATTACTGATTTACGATCATCTTTCTTTCCTGCCAACTCATCTCTTTCTCAACTATTTCTATGGTTAATCATATAGATCTAATTCCTTTGGTTGATTGTCTGGTTAATAATAGTCTACTGGTAGTAAATTATACTTAAAGGATTACTCATGGAGATAATTCACCCTTGCGGTCATATGCTATTATTTTAGAGACCAATCATTCGTCTAATAACTGTACATTGGATTTAGAATGACCGTCACACAAAGCTAGTTGTATAGGAGTCTTTGTATAATCATGTTGCCTACACCAAAAAAAACTGAACCGGACATTATAGGACCTTTATTAGAAATTGGTATACGAACAGAGAGAATTGCGTATATATATGATCTGATTCATGAGCAATGCCATAATATTTAGGCCTCTTGATACTGCTAGGAGGCCAAATGATTTAAAAGGAATGCTTATGAATTTCAAGTCTAAAATTTAAAGCTGAATATTGACTTAACAGACTTAGGAGGCCAAATGATTTAAAAGGAATGCTTATGAATTTCAAGTCTAAAATTTAAAGCTGAATATTGACTTAACAGACTTGACATATATGGATCGTAGAGAAAAGAAAAAAAATTAAAACCAGAAATTTCTCTCTATATTATTTTATAACAGAAATCAAGATATTGAAACCTTAATGATCACTCACTCTCTCTATTATTTAAGAATAGAGTTCAAGATATTTAAAATTTGGAAATGACCAATCTCTGTATTATTTCAGAATATCAAATCAGAATTTTGATCTTGAGAGATAATGAACTAGTTATAATTCAGGTATAAACTGCATATAGAGTTATCATGCAAAGTTTACTCTGAACCTGTGACTGTGGCAAATAAAATCTTATAATTTTGTTTTTCAAATGCATCTAACAACAAATTTTAACCTACATTTAAATCAAAGAAATCATATCTTACCACAGTTGCCAAAACTACCATAATTAATATAGAAGATATAATAGGAATTAATATGAACTAAGTTCCTTCGTTATTTATTTTAAGGAATTCTGTTTATTCCAAACTTGAGATACCCGTTGGGCCCTCAATTCAAAATCCTTTCTCCAGAATTTCTCATTCTTAGACTACTTGTTATCTTTTAGGTTTACCAAATTGGAAATCAAAATAGTGTAATGCAAATGCATGTTGATAAGACGGGGTGTTGTTTAAAAACATGTGTGACAACAGTACATATTCGCATTTGTTCAGTACGGTAATGCTAATTATTCTTTTTATTTTACAAAACATGAAGACTGAATTATAAATTTTGGTTTAGTGCTTTAAGATATAATTCCCTCATGCTCCCTAGAATTATCCTTCAAATTTTCATCATATAATTTCCAGAATTGCATTAATTTGGGATCAAAATGGATAGAAATCATGCATAAAGAGAATGGAAGGGAATTGTACAAAAGATCACATATAGATGCATGACAGCAAGAAGGCTATGGATTATACAAAAGAGACTTTGTACTCAAGAGATTCTGTATTTTATTCTTAAATTGAACTTATATCTGCTATTAAAATCCATAGAAATAGAACTCTGAACTGGATTTCATAAATGACAAGTATGTAGAAAAGGATTAACATCCCAATTGTCACCACACAGATTTTTGCTTTGATTTTCTGGAGAAAAACTAAGAAGACATATATTTGTTTACATTAGAATCACATAGAAACAGATCCTTAGGATCATAATGAACTGATTAGTGTGAAGAAAATCATATACATGGCAGTAAAAAGAAGAGGTTGGATGGAACATGCATGACAGCAAAGAGGGGAAAGGAGGTACCTTGAATTTTCAGAGATCACAAATGGGCTGATACAAACATGCAGTTGATGCCTCCCAATGAAGGATCGCAGCAGAGCTCCAAAGAGAAGGCTGGAGCCTTCTCACGGCTGGGGAAATTTTGTGAAAAAAAAAAGAAGGGTTTGATGTATTTATAGTCAAGGGAGAGGTCCTTTAGGTGCCAAGTGTTATAAAGAGCAAAACCAAGTGGAGAAAACCAAAGAGGTAGGAAAAAAAATAAACCACAGCTGCCGGAACAGTAGTACAGGCTGTGCGCCTGTTACCATTTTAAAAATAAATTTTTGAGTTTATATCATTATATATATATATATTTTTTAAATATCTCTTTATATGCTATAGTTAAAGTTAGTCAAATTTGGACCTCGAGTGTCGGATTTCGACGCGCAATATCTCTATTCGATCGTCTCAAAATGACGGTCAAAATGAGTATAATGTTGATATACTTTCGGTCGAGTTTTGAATACCCGAAATTTTCGGATATGGTCTTTTATTTAAGATTAAATTTTACAGTTTTAAAATATCAAACGACCTCCGATTGACGAACGGTCGATTCTGTTGGTCTTGTATCGTCAAATCGGATCTAATGACGGTCTCGGTTTGTTTTGCGGTTTCTGAATTTGCGTCGCGACTTTTCGCGGCACGTATTACGATGCGACCGTTTTTCGATCGATTTTGCCTGTACGACTTTTGATTCATGATAAATTGACCGTTTTAGGTTGTTTGACATTGACCAACAATGTTTTTGGGTTCATTGGACCCAAAATCGGACGAGTTTGGGTTTGTTAGGATATGGACGTTACAACTTGGTTGTTAGCAACCTTCAAAATCTTGTGATTGTAAGTATTTGCCTACAATCAGGTTGGATATAGACTGTGCTTGTGAATGTTATGCAGTTACTTTCTGTTAGTTGATTTGTTTGTGTCTTGTATAGTACATATTTTATGATCATAAGCAAGGTTGCAGAAAGCGGTAGTCGGTACTCGGTCGGCGGGGTCACCTATTAAGGATTAGTCGACAGTCGGGCGACTAGTCGGATTTAGTCGGTCATTAGTCGGTTTTGAATTTTTTTAATTATTTTAAATATATAAATCATTTTTTATACATATATTCTTATATATATACATATATCCGTACATTTTATATACCATCTTAATGAAACAAAAGAAGTAATTGACTTTAAATATAAAATTAAGCATGATAGAATATGTTTGCTTTTAAAAAAAAGTGAAAAACTAAAAAAATAAAAAAAGGTTGATGTAAAAGTCGGCCGATTAGTCGGTCGACTAGTCGGGTGGACCGACTAAAGGCCGACTAGGCCTAGTCGAGTCGGCTACCCCCCCCCCTCCCCCGACTCGACTAGTCGGCCCAGTCGGCCGACTTTTGCAAGCTTGATCATAAGCTATACAATGCATCTATTAGTCGTACATGATACAACGATTTGTTTTGTGAGTGTGTGTGTGTGCCTTATTTTATTCTTAAAAGTAAATATTTTTCTATGTTGGAAGTATTTTAGTTAGATAGAAGTTCTAACCTATCATTTCACTACTTAATTTCTTACATAAGATATTATTTCGCTAGCGCCCTTTGTTGGCCTATGTTTCCCTCTGTTATTATTGCACATATTACCATTCTCTGCATATTCAATTCAAGAGGCGAAGCTAATGGCCCCTAATTTCGATTCCAAATATGCTTTTGATTTTGAGCAGTATGCTACTTTTTTTTACTGTTGTAGCGATTGGATGGAAATTTAATGTAACATATCATATTAAATCTTGCTATTAGCAAAAAACCTTTGTATTTGTATCTCATTTATTGAGATAAAAAAATTATAAATCTTAATTTTAGAAAAAAATGTATTTTCAAGTAATTTCTTTGATTTCCGGCTATTTTACTGAAATTCCACCGGAATTATACCGAATTTCTCTTTTCAGGCTTACCGAAACGAAACTGAAATCCGATATATAAGGCCTTGATGGGGAGAAGCAGCAAATCTATTCATAGGGTACTCCTAAATAAAAGTACCTTCAATCTAGACTACAACATTTGATACTTATTAGAGTGAATAAGATAAACTATATAAATATTAATCAGCACCAAACCGCATCACTCATATAATTGACTAAAGTTTTTACAGTTAATCCCATATTACATTTAAGAACTGCAAGAATTTCTTCTACCAGCATTGAGAGTTTGAAAATCAATAAAAAATTAAAAAAAACATACTTATATTGGAACACGTATTTGTAGTTCGATTAGATTAGTACCTTAGGCAAGTGGAGTCTAAATATGATGAAAACATATTAAAATTTGATAAACAAAGATGGTGTTATTAGCACTACCAACAACAACAACAAAGCATTTTCCCTTATTAAGTAGGGTTTACTTCACGGATTTTTTTCCTCGATTCAGATCTATCAGGGCCAATGTCAAGCTTAGATCCAAAAAACTAAGATCTATTCGTATAGTCTCATTCCAACACTACTTGGGCCTTCCTCATCCTCTCTTAGCTGGCTCAACATCTCAAAACTCGCATCTCATAACCGGTGCATCAGTCGAGCCCCTTTGCACATAGTTAAACCACCTTAAGCAGTTTTCTCGAATCTTATCCTCGATCAGAGCTACATCACTTTCCTTTTGATAACATCATTCCAAATCCAATCTTTACGTATGCGTCCACACATCCACCTTACTATTTTTATTTCTGCTATTGTCATTTTCTGCACATGTCTATGGTTCACATGCCAACATTCAGATCAATAGAGCATAGTGGGTCTCACGGTTGCTTTGTAAAACTTTCCTTCGATTTTCAAAGGAATTTTCTTATCAGTTATCACAGAGAACAGTCGAGGCTCCTCTCTACTTTAGTCAGCCTGCATTTATTCAATTAGTAACATCTCCATTAATTTCCCATCATGTTGCAAAATAGATCCCAAGTACCAAAAAGAATCTCTTCTGAATGTTACCGTCACCAATCTTCATCTCGATTCATTCACCATTGCTTCCATCAAAAATGCACTCCATCTATTCAGTCTTAGCCCTACTTATACAAAATCATTTAGTCTCCAATGCATGTCTCCAGACCTCAAGCTTCTTATTTACTCCATCTCTAGTCCCATCAATCAATACAATATCATCAGTGAATAACATACACCAAGGTATCTCATCTTGAATATGATTTGTCAACTCATCCATAATCAAAGTAAAAAGGAGTGGACTCAAAGTTGAACCTTGATGCAGAGCAATGTTGATGTCAAAATAGTCAGCCTTCCCAAATTGGATCTTTACACAAGATGAAACCCTATCATGCATATCCTTTATGAGGTAAGGTATGAAATATCGATATCGATATCGTACCGGTCCACCCAAAAAAGGATATCTAAGCATATATCATCGATATATCGACGATATCGGTGGGAATGTCGGAAATGACTCAAAAAAGCTATTTTGTTGTTTTTCCAGAAATTAAGATTATCCAAGATGATAAAACAACAAATAACCTACATACACACTTATATCACACATATTGGTCATTTATACCGCATATATCACACATATCGGTCATATCGAATGTATGGTTGTTAATGTTGATTCCTGACTTATAGATATTGGAAATGGATTTCATTCAAGTTCTTATAACATTAAATAACTTGGAAATATACACTTAGATGACATATATATATCATCTATGATCGTTATATCGCACATATCGGTTATATCAGGCACATAGTGAATGGCATTGAGATGAGCCATTTGATTCCAAAAATATACATAATGATTAATGCCAAATGAGACAATGTTTCTTTGGTATAAATATTTATCTATTGACAAAAATAACTGGAAAAAAATATAAATTAATGCAATATTGTAATAGAGATTACCTAGAATTAAGAGTTTCGTGGAGGATCTGAATCAGCCTCATGCCTTGTTGTCTCTCATAGCGGATCGTGCGCTCAATGAACTCGTAGTAGTTTTCCCATGTCATGTACGAGTACATGGCCTTGTAATCCATGACAAACTGCCGGTATTGATGGTCATCGATCCCTATGAGTATCCTGTGATGAGGAAAGCAGCACTAGATCCGGTATCACAAAGGACACGACGAGGCTGCGAAGTACTAGCTCGAGATCCTCGGGATGACAACGTCGAAGTAGGAGAAGATCTCTGTGAAGGAGGCACGGGTGTGTACTCGAGGAAGAAACCAAAACCGTCACCACCAAAGAAGCTACCCTGGCTCTACGTGGGTTGGCTACCTTGGTAGTTCTCACCATTGTAGCTATTATATCCTCCACACCCGATGTATCCATATGATGGAGGTGTATATGCTTGAGGAGGAGGAGGAGAAGGTCCTCGAGGAGCATGAAAGAATTCCCGGAAGACGCCAAATGATCTCTCATCGTGTGATAATCCATATCCGCTGAGAGGACTTGGTGTTCCTCCATGGTATGGGTTGTCAATGTCCATGCAGCTCAACGAATTTATAGATGATATCAAATCATCCATGTAGTTGTTCGTAGGATGATGGCCACGTCCATATGCATCATAATCCATAGGTCCTAGAATCGAATTTGGGACAAACTATCCATGTGTGTTTCCATGTTGCTCCATGTATTCTCGCCCTGACTCGAATCTTATATCGTCATGTGGTCGATGACCACCCCCTACTGGCCCTGACACCCTGAATATATCTCCCCATCACTAGATCCACAACGACCGCTAGCAGCAGCATCGTCATCATTTCCACTATGATCCTTTGATTTGGATTTGGATTTCGAACCAATGGAGATAATGTCGTCAACAATCGCATCAAGCTCCACCCCTCCAAGAGGGTCAGTGATTCGTCCAGATCAGTCTATGTAGTCACCAACATCTGCTCCTGTTTGCCATATATTCTGATTTGGCATGTCTCCTGATTGATCAAGTACTGGAGCAACGTTGGAATCCATCCACCTCTGCAAAACATCTTCAGCGGCACCGTCATCGTGCATCTTGAAAATGTATACAAGATCGATAGGATCTGTGTACCCATCTTTGTCATCCCCCTCCCTTGCATATTTCATCTTTAGCCTCAAGTTGTAGTGCACAAAGACAAGATAATGGAGCATCTGTTCTCCCAACTTGTTTTGTTTCTTTGAATTGATCAAGATGAATGTGTTGCAGTTTCTCTTACAACCACCAGCAGATGTGGCTTGGGACAATACTTTCACTTCCAATTTCCGTAAGTTGGGAGCTTCCATCCTGTACAATAACCACCATTCAGCTACGGAAAATCCAAAAGGAGATAAATCAATAATTGTAATGCATCACAACACAATCAATGGACTTATTCGCTTTAGTCCTAATCAGGAAGAGTAATGCCCCATCCATTAAACGCAATAATTCTACCGAAAGTACCCAAGGCATCTCTGAAGTACTTGACCAGCACATTGTTTGAAGTCGTAAATTGTTACATAACGAATATTTAGTTACTCCCACTCTAGATTATAAAATCAAAATTACCTCATTCATGCACAAGGTCTGTATCTTCTCATCCTTGACGAGCTTCTCCACCACAACTTGTACAACTAATAGAAGGTCAGCATTTGTACCAAGAAAGTTCTTGTAGTGGTACTCGGGATTGAAGAAATAAGCTGGACACAAAAATGGACAATTCTCCGATTTTAATCCATATTTTGAACCTAAAGTGCAATCAAAAATGGAAAAAATATATATATTCTTGCATACCAACCTTATGAAGAGGATGTGAGAGCATTTTGGACCAACGTTCGTCTATAATGCCCAACCATGTCTTGAATCCTCTCCCAACTACTTCTCAGACCTTCACTCTCATGCAGCGCATTGGCTCGTAGATCACTCTCATGGTGGGCTTTTTGTCGCCGTTTACGATCTGCAATGCAAAAACAACTAGATTCATTATCTTCGTGATCGAGTCACATCATCCCAGAAGTGGATATCGTTGATAATTGACTCCACTTTCCATCCTCCTTCAATCCGAACTTCAGGCATCTCGAACCATTCACCTTGGCAACACATGATCTTCAACCCTGTTTTGTGTTGTTTGAGGCTTTGCAACGTTATAAGTTTGGTTGCAAAGCGTGTGATGCCAGGCCTCACCAGCTCACCATTGCACATCCACCTCATCAACGTCCGCACTTTGAAATGGTTGTAAATGATTGCGGTGATCCCCCGTACTTGCTCCACTACCCTTTAGACGAACTTCCTCTTACTGAAGTCCTCTAGAATTAAACCTATAGAATGTGCAACACACTATGTCTAAAAAAGTCGTAGCTACTAAACTTCATTATTATTTCACCCGCTTTCTTGAAGTTGCTGCCATTATCCGTGACTATCTAGACATTGTTGATGAATCTCGTATTCATCATGCTAAAATCCAATTCTTAATCACCTAGCTTAATTAATCCAATAAAAATCACTAATAATTCACTCATTTTATCTTGTACTATATTGTATATAAACTATGTATAATTGCCTAGATTCTAACTATATTTTATTTAATTACAACCATTTTTCTTGTTTTTAACTCTCATTAAAAACCCTTAAAAATTAGGTTAAGTGATTGTTTATATTAGAACTGACCTTCAAAATAAATAAAAAGTATAAAAAATCTCAAAACTAAAAATTAGTGTTTTTAACCCTTTAAAAATACCCCCAAAATACACTTTTGTACAAATGACCACTTTTGGCTTTTTGTCCAACATGAAACTTGTAGATCTCATCAAGATCTAGAACTTTCATGTTTTGACTTTTTCTTAATTTGCCTCTAACTAATTCTTTTAGATTTTTCTTTATTTTAACATTTTCTGATTTTTTGTGTGCAGTCACGTGGTGCTCTCTGGGCCACCCACGTGGCTACCTTCGCTTCTCGCCACCCGGCTTCATCCCTAGCCATCGGATCAACTCCTCCCCGCCCAGCTCCTAACCTTCTATCGCAGCCTCCTTGAGAGCCGTCAGATCTGCTCTCAGATCAGATCTCAGCTACTTTTTCCCGCCTAACCCTCAGCCACACGATGCCCTTCCATCCCATGGTCCTCTTGTCACGTCACGCACTCCCTTCACCCTTGGAGCCCACCCCTCCATCCTCACCGCTCATCGCTCTCTCCATCTCCACCGTCTGATCTCAGATCAGATCCCCACCGCCCCCATCCGCCTCACCGCTCAGCCGCCCGATTCCCTTCCTATCCTACGGTCATCTCCACGCCATGTCACCCGTTCACCCCCCCCCCCACACACACCGTAGGATAAACCCTCAGATCCCATCCTAGTCGCCCGTCTCCGCCTTTACCCACGACGTTAGATCAGATCATATGATCTGATCTAAGGCGTCTACCCACGCTTACATCTGGACCGTCGAATCACATGATCCAACTGTCCAGACTTCATCTCCTACCTCCGTAACCCCCATCCTCAATCGTTTCCAACGAAACCTCGCCACCCCCTTCCATTTTTAGCTCACACCCCCAATCACCTCCTCGCTCCATAACGCCACCCCCACAAAGCCATATCCTCCGACTCCCTCGCGTAACCCAAGCGCCTTCCCCCTTCACTCCTAGCATTCAATCCAACCGTTGATCCGCTCCCTCTCCGGTAACTGATCCCCTCCTCCTATAAAGCGACCTCCTCCGCCACTTCCATTCGCCATCCACCATCCAATGGGCTACGACCTAGCTTCTTCCACCCTCCGGTGACAGCGAAGGGCGACAAATTCGAGGCGACGACGGCCATATGCCCATGGAGTGATCCATGGTCATCAGACCATGTTGCGGCCGCCTCATGCGCCGCTAAGCTATGAGGCTCGGCTGACCTCACTGGGCAACGACCCAGAGCTCCAATGGAGCTCAACCCAAGCCTCCGCCTCCGCCAATCACCTTACTCCGGCTAGGTACCTTTTGCTCATTTTCTTTCCGCTTCTCCAACTTTTCTCACCGCACACAACACTAATTACCAACCACTGACCATCCTACGACCTCCGCCATATTACCATCACCTTCGCCAACCTCCTCCGACATCACCTTTCCTTCTCCAGAGCCCAAACCCCCTCGCCCCATTTTACCTCCGACCCGCTGGAGATAAACTTCAGGTCCCTCGCTCCTTCCGCCTCCGATGGACCTTCACTCCATTCACTTCACTCACGCAAACACTTCGCACGCTTCGGCTATCATTCTAAATTGCGTAGAACTTCAATGGCCGGATTTTACACGCCCACTCCGATCTCGTGCTCTAACTCCGATGACCAAGCTCCGCCTTGCCTCTCCAGACGACGATGGAGCTTCGTCGCATACCCAGCACCTCCGCCAACCCTCCAGCAAGCTTTCTCGACCTTCAGGCTATCCCTCAGAGCAAGGAGGAGCCTCCAGGAGGGCGTGGGAGCGCAGTCTCCTCCGGTGGCCCACGGCGGATGATGACGTTGCAGGCACCGTCCGATCCTCACGATTGGACGGCCCAGATGATGACACATGGCATTCCCGAGCCTCACGTCGAACCAGCAGGCTCCGGTCCACCGAGCCTCACACCGAACCACCGACGCCCGCCACGAGTACCCGAGCATGCGACGCACCCCGAGCCTGGACCCGCGTGTGGGGGTTGGGTAATTTGCAAGAAACACCCTGGACATTTTGGTTATTGCGTTCTGGTCCCCAGGCGCGTGCGCACCTGGGTAAATTTCATGGAGGCCCTCGCAAGTTTCATAAATTACATATATGCCCCTGCGCCCCAAGGAAAATTTACAGAGCGCCCCCGTCGGATTTTGCAAATTGCAAATAGGTCCCTTCAGGGACCTATTTGTAATTATTTACCTTTTATTTCTTGCATTTTTATTGCATTTATGCCACTGCATTGTTTCTTTCATAACTTGAGCATCGTAGGTCCAAATTGCATGATTTCAGTGTCATTTTGTTCCTTATTTCATCATCTATCTAATGGCATGTTTAATTTTCTCATCTGACACTAATTTATGTGATGCATTTTTTAACAATATAGTGTCCCATGCTCAAATACCTTGTCATTAAATAGACGTTTGCTCGTAATTGTTATGCTCAAATTGACTACGATTTCAAACCTTAATCTGTGCTGATGACTTGTAGGGCATTTTTGTAATTAATATTTAGCATGCATATCCTTTGCACTTATTCATACGTTATGCATTGTATCTTACAATTGCATCGAAAACAACAACAACAACAAAGCCTTTTCCCACAATTAAGTAGGGTCAGCTACATGGATTCTTCGCCTCCATTCAGATCTATCTTAGGTCAATCTCGGGCTTATATCAAAAAAACTAAGATCCCTTCGTATAGTCACTTTCTAACACTTCTTGGGTCGTCCTCACCCTCTCTTAGTCAGCTCAACATCCCAACACTCGCATCTCCTAACTGGTGCATCTGTTGATCTTCTTTGCAAATGATCAAACCATCTTAAGCGGTTTTCTCGCATCTTATCCTCGATCGGAGCTACACCAACTTTCTTTCTGATTGCATCGTTCCAAATCTGATCTTTACGTGTGTGTGTGTGTGTGTCCACACATCCACCTTAGCATTTTCATTTCTGCTACAGCCATTCTCTGCACATGTCTATGGTTCACAGGACAACATTCAGATCCATAGAGCATAGCAGGTCTCACGGCTGCTTTGTAAAATCAACTAAAATTGCATCGAAAAACCAACTAAAAATTACATGCATCATATAATTGCATTGTTCTGCAATTTAGTGTGCACATCTGCATGAAGACCTGAAAATGAGAATTTATTCACACATACATCTAATTGATTGATGCATATATTAAAGAGGCTCGTGTCCCTATGTTCGACCTTGGTAGACTTGCCAAGGATAAATATTCCACAACATTCGAAGATTGTGGTTTTTGCTGAGCTGAATTTCCCTCCTATGCTACGACAATTCCACATCGTCAAAGAGGCAAATTTGGTGTTCATCAATTGTTCTCCTTCCCAACATCCTCGATGACCCCCTTCATCAACTTCAGCAGGTACTTGTAGTCCTTCATATGTTCAGATGCATCAACGGAAATCAAAAAAATGGTATTTCCATCGCAGTAAACGAGGAAGATGATGATTTGCTTCCTCGTGTAGCTCGTTCATCCATCACTCATTAGAGTCACCCCGTACTCTGGCCATCTCCTCCTCAGCTCGGGGATGTACTCATTCATCTCCTCCTTCTCCAGCCCGAGATACATGTTCATCATCGCCTTGAATGTAGGAGCCTTTACTCTCATTCCCGTTGCGACGATCTTATCAATGGCATATTGAAAAAAGGCACGCTAGTGACGTTGGCTGGAATGCTCTCCCCAAAGAAGAGCTCGTTGATGGCCTTGTCCGTTTTCTCTCGTGCATCGGAGAACATCCCCCTCACCGCCTTTTGCCTTGGATCCTTACTTGGCATATACTGCATGGACCCGTTCCTCGTCAAGAAAGCTTCCAGTCCCTTCGCTTTATGTTTTTTGGTGGGTGGTGGTACTGATGCACCTCCAGAACCACTCCAACTGCCACTAGCACCATGGAAACTGCCACATGCACCACCGAGTTCCCTCCTCTCGAGTTCGCTCCTCATAGACTCTTTTGTTGTCGTCTTGTATGCCCTCCTCTCCACTGCAGTCTGAATGACAACGGGGTAGACCAAGTCGTCGTCTGAATCGGAGAGGATATTGAACTCCTTCTCGAACATGAATTCTTCGAACTGTTCATCTCTTCTGGAACTCTCTACATCCTTGTCTTTCTCCTTCTCCAAGTTGGCCTTCACCAACTCCCTCACATCTTTTGGAAAACGAATGCACTTAGCAATATTCTTGTTGTTGCCAACAAGATGGTGCTTCAGTCTCGTAATCTCCCCTTCTCCCAACTTCTTCCCACAGAAGTTGCATTGTGGTTCCGATTTGTTGCTATCTGGAGCGGAGGCATACCTCCAACCAATCTCTCAGTTGTCCAACTGATGATTAGAAACATCAGATTCCGAATCGGAGTGTGAACCCATGATGTTGATTACTGAAGCTTAAAAAAATGTACTAAGCCTTCTTCCACTATAAGTAGGGTCGGCTACATGGATTCTTGCTCAAATCCATGTTGAAAGATTCGACTATTTTTACATGGTCGTCGACTACCTAACACAACCCCTGCAAGAGTAGGATTTGAACCCTGGTCTTTTGTGTGGTAGACACATTGTACTACCACTAGACCATTAAGTGGGTACTAATCAAAAACTGAAGCTTGAAATAAGCAAAGAAATTCCACAACAAACATTCATGAGACACATGAGGAGAATAATCAATTGTTTGCTAATTTTAGTTTTAATTTTCAGATTTAATTAATTACTAATATTTAGTTAACATAAATCACCATAGAATCTTATTTTCTTTGTCTACCAATCGATATTGATATATCGGCGATATATTGCGATATGGCCCATTATGTTATGAGGTTAATGTATAGGACAGGTACTTGTCTCTTCTCCAAATCTCTCCACAATATATCCCACGGGACAGAATCATAAGCCTTCTCCAAATAAATAAAAACATATGGGTGTTCTTCCTTAGCTCTATAAATCTACACTGTTCTCCTCAGCAAGTAAATGACATCAATAGTTGAGCGACCTAGCATGAATCCGAATTGATTTTATTTTACTTTGGAAACTTGTCTCAACCTTTTTTCGATCACACGTTCCCAAATTTTCTAGTGTGACTCATCAGCTTAATACCTCTTAAATTTGAACAATTTTGAATGTCTCCTTTGTTTTTATAAAGAGGCATCATGATGCTTCTCCTCCAATTTTCAGGTATTTTCTTCTTTCACCAAATAACATTGAATAAATTTGTAAGCTAAGTCAAATCACGCTCACCTAAAAATCTCCATACTTTTATAGGAATGTCATTAGGTCCTATAACTTTACCATGCCTCATAACCTTCAAAGCCCCATTTGCTTCCTTCCTTGTATTCGTCTATAGCTTGTACGATTCAAGTAACTTTCACTACTAGCTAGATCTCCCAAAGTAACCTCTCTATTTCCTTCCTTGTTGAAAAGTTTATGGAAATATTGCTTTCACTGGCTTTGGAGGGACGGACACTTCTCTACTCGGAAGGCCCGTAGGTCTTTGCTTCGTCCTCCGCCTCCTGGTTCGGATGCTTTGGTGCGTGACTGTGGCTTACTCTGGGGCCTGGGTTTGCCACTTCGTATTATCTTCTTCCTGTGGCTCTTGCGTAGAAGGAGGCTCTTGACACGCGATCGTTGTTCCAGATTGTTACCCTCGGTCTCTAGCACGTGCGGCCTGTGCCTTTCTAATGTGGAAACTCTCGACCATCTGCTATTTCTGTGCCCCATGGTCCGGGCAATGTGGGACGACCCCTTCGTGAATTGGATGCTTGCGCGTGATGTGGAGTCCTTCTGCGATTGCCTCTTCTCTAACAGGTGGTTGGAGAGAAGGCGTTTTCTAGCACCGGTGGCCTGCTTGTGGTCGCTTTGGCTTGCTCGCAACGAGGCCCTCTTCTCCGAGCAGCGGTTTTACCTGGAGAATGTCTTTTGCCGTGGTAGGGCTTTGGTTGCTGATTGGTGCCTTGTGTGATTGGTTTGTTTTCTCCTTCTGTTTATGTGCTGGGTGCCACCCTCGGGAGGCTACCTGCCTCCTTCGTGGGGGGCTTTGTTTTTCTTTTCTTTCTTTTCTTTTTTGTAACACCTTCTTTCACTCTTAATAAATTGGGGTGAGCACCAACGAGTGTATCCCCCTCTTCTTGGCTTCAAAAAAAAATATTGCTTCCATCTAGTCTCTATGTACTTCTAAGTAACAAGCATGTAACCTTCATCCTTAATGCATCTCACTTGAGAAAGGTCTTTGATCTTCTTTCTCTTGCTTTGGCCAACCTGAATATACCCTTCTGGCCCTCCTTAGAATCGAGATTTTTGTACAAAACTTCATAAGCTCTCGACTTAGCATCGCTTAGAGCCTTCTTTGCTTCCTTCGTCGCTATCTTGTAGTTTGTAATAGTTTCCTGCGTTCTATCCTTAGACACACCTTTAAAGCATGCTCCTTTAATTTTGAGCTTCTCTTGCACCACTCCACTCTACCACCAAGCCTCCTTTTAGCCTAGAGCTCCTCCCTTTGACTCGTCTAGCATCTCTTTGGATATCCTTCGGATACAAGATGCTACCGCCCCCCACATCCAGTTGGCATTTCCGTTACAATCCCAAGATAAGTCTTCTAAAACCTTCTCCCAGAAGCTTGATTGCTTCAATTGAAGATTCCACCATCTAGTTCTAATGATTTTGGAAATCCTCGTTTTCTTTACCAACTCTTTTATTTCCACATCCATGACTAACAATCGATGTAAGGTTGTCAAACTCTCTCCTGAGATTACTTTATTGTCTTTGTAACACAATCGATCTCTTCTCCTCATGCAAAGTAATATATATGTGTTCTAGTCAGACCACTCTTAGAAATATTTAAATGCTCCTCCCTCTTCTTGAAGAGGGTGTCTGCTATGAAAAGATAATAAACCATTACAAAATCCATAAAGACTTTTCCCTCTTCATTTCTATTCCCGAAGCCATGGCCTCCACGAACACTAGCATACCATGAAGCATCCTTTCCCGCATGTCCAATAAGATCTCTACCGAGGCAAATCATCTCTTTTTTTGTGATTCCTTGCATAATCTTATCCAAATCATCTCAAAAAGCTTGTTTAATCATTTCATATAAATCAATTTACGGTGCACAAACTGAGATGATACTCATATTTTTCTTCTTCGAGCACCAATTTTAGCAAAATATTCCGATCCCCGAATCTTTGCACCTCAACCACACAATCCTTCAAATCATTATTAACAACCAATCCAACACCATTTATGTCCTTATCTTTATCTAAATACTCAAGTTTAAAGCATGTCTTCTCAATCTCCCTTGCTTTTTCTCCAACCCATTTTGTCTCTTGGAGATATAATATCTGAATCTTCCTTCTTTCCATCGTATCTACTATCTCCATCGATTTGTCACTCAAAGTACCAATATTCCAACTACCTATCCGCAACTTCCTTGCAACCTCTTTTGTACTAACTTCTTTACTCACATTCGTTCATCATACAAGAATCCTTGGAAATTTTCGATTGCATCCGGATGGTGATGCAGCGAAACTAGCTTATTTACTCGTATGTATTCCTCATGCGAGAACCCCTGCAAATTTTGAACTACATTCAGGCAGTGATATAGCGACCCTTGCCAACTTCTTGTTGCATTCGGGCGATGCAATGTGTCGCTAATAGGGAACGCCCAAACGAAATTTAAATGTCTGCTTAAATCCATGTTGAAAAGATCCGAACTGTTTTAAGATAAATTTCTAAATAATCTTAAAAGAACACTATTAAGAACATTATTTAGGAATTTGTCTCTCGTGCACTGGTTGTCGGCTACCTAACGCGCAACCATCCTCAATTTACACGGGCTTGGGACCGGCCATGACTGAGTTTGCTATTAGCACAACCACTGTTCTAGTCATATAATCTCTTAGCATAACAGTAGACTAGGGTCAATCAGTGAATTCTTCTCACTCCGTCTCTTCGCACGGTCAGTCCGATCGATAGGACAATAATGCAATTCTACCTGGTACCAGTTCTACCCCCCGCTACTATATATGACGCATCTCAGACTTTTGAGAACATATTTATATAATAAATAAGTGGCAAATTAGCTCTATTTTTGACATTTTTAACTAACATTTTTATATAGATATTTTGAGCTCTTAAAAAACAATTACTAACTACTAATAATCCACCAGGTATATCTAGGAAGAGTACAATTCAGCTTATCGCAAACAGAGACAAAGTTTTGACCTTTCTTTGCCTTCTCGTACTTAGGACCATTTTTCGCCTGACTACCACCTTTTTTTAGCTTCTTGATAGCTGGATTTTTCTTGCCTTTCTTCTTCAATGAAAGGTCTTTCGTCTCGGTTCGAAAGCCTCGACTCGATCAATGACCTCAGACATGATTTGAAAGCATAAAAACGTAGATAGTGTCTTCATATTTTAGAAGGTGCTAATACCGCAGTAAAAATGCCATTATCATATGAACCTTTTCGACCGTGTCCATGATGTATGCATGTTTCAAAATAACAACTTGATAGACCTTTGGAGGATCGCATAAAATCATTATTGAAGAAAAATGCCCCTAAAAGGCCATATCAATAAGGTGTGCACCTCAATTTCGCCTCGATGCCTCAACATCTTGGCACCACCTTATAGAGGTGAGGCGCATGCCTTACAGTAGAGCCCTAAAACGCACACCTCGAGGCAAAAAAGGTGTGCCTTACCTTGAGGTGTAAGGCTCACTACCTTGAGGCAGCACCTTTTAAAACTACGCTCCTGAGCACCCAGAGGCCACTACTGCACTTTCCAGCCATAAGTATGAAGATCGTGTTTCCCTTCTGGGGAAGATCATAGGACCTACAGCTAATACAACTGACCCTCCATGATCATCTGACTCTGCCCCCTCTGCCAATACCTTGGGTATCTATCATGTTCTTACCACCTGTCACAGCACTAACTTCACCGAATGGATAATAGATGCAGTAGATTCTCATCATTTATGCGACAACTGAGAACATTGTACTTCCAACATCACAATTTCTCTTGGTTATTCTGTCATCATTGCTGAAGGGAGACATTTTCCTATCATAGAATACAGAAGATCATATGCCCTTTATATATCTACAGAACGTCTTACATGTACCTAATTTTTTATGAATTTATTGTCCATTAGTCAGATTACTAAGGAACTCGACTTCATGTCATTTTTATCCATCTACTCTTGTGTTTCAGGATGTGTTTACATGTTGGGTGATTAGATGTGAGCGCGAGCAAAGGAATCTCTATATATTGGTCCAATCTCCTTATGCAGGCAGATCATCCATCTCTATTGGGTTAGTTTCCTCCTACTTATAGCATCCTTGACTTGGTCAACTACCCTTCGGAAGCTGTAACGAGTCCTTCATCAGATCTCTCTTCAATCTAGTTTCCTATGTGAAGCCTTACAACTTGGGAAGCATAATCACAATAGCTTTCCCAATGTCAAGGTCAGAGTAGTAGTTCTGTGTTTGAGTGGGTCATTTTTAACATTTAGGGTCCCAACTGTGTCCCTCCCCATCAAGGGCATCATTTTTATTTTGTTGCGGTGGATGATTTCTCTAGATTATCTTAGGAGTTTTCTAATGAAGCATTGGTTATTATGCAAAATTTTATTATTAAATAAAGAATCTTTTTTCTATTCATGTTAAGTATGTGTATTCTAATGCTACACTGTAGTTTTGAATTGGCCGCATATCTTTGATTTCAAGTCTCGTATAATTCTACAATAGACTTCATATGCTTAAACCTCTCAAAGGAATTGTACTGCTGAAAGGTAGAGGCACCTTTTAAATGCTACCATAACTCTCCTGATATAGAGTCAAGCTCATCACTTCTATTGGAGAGATATTGTCCTCACTATATGCCATTTAATCAATTGCAAGCCATCTTCTGTGTTAGAAAGAACAAGCTTTTTTCTGATTGTGTTTCTCAATCAGGGTTTGTTCTCTCTAACACGTCACCTCTTTGATTGTACTGCATTTATTAATCACTTGACTCCTGGCCAAGATAAGTTGCCCCTTGATCGATCAAGTGCATTTTTGTGGATTATTCTTAAACATGAAAAGGCTATTGATGCTTTGATCTTGTCCGGCGAGAGTACTATATGAGTGCTAACATGAACTTCTTTGAGTATGTTATGTACTTCTCTCTCACAAATGACAGGATGACTTCCACTGAGGTTGACATGGATTTATCTACCACATCTGCCTCTTGTTCTGTCTTCGCCTACATTGGTTGAGACATTGCCTTGTATGTATGCATGCATGTGTGTGTGCATGTGTGTGTGTGCGCAGGTGCGTATGTAGGTGTGTATGTCGGTGCGTATGTAGGTGCGTGTGCATGTGCATATATATGTGAGTGTTTATGTGTGTAGGTATGTAGGTACGTCATGCGTAGGTGCGTACGTACGTGTATATGTATGTGTGTGCGTACGTACGTGTGTGCGTACGTATGTATGCATGTATATTATGTAAGTATGTATGTATGTATGTATGTACAGAGAGTTAAAGCTACTGGACTCCCTGCTCATGTCTTCCCAATCATCCAACACATCCCAGGTAAATTCTGATTCCACAGTTGATGTCTCCATTCAGTAAGGCAATATCCAGCACCATGATGTAGCCAAATTTAAAGATTAAATTTCAGCAGGGATGGGCCTTGTGATCCCTTTGAGGATCTTACTTGGCCCATCGCACTTTGGAAGTGTTTGCGCACGTATTCCACATACCCTCTCTTCGATCATATCTCCCTTGAACATCTCTCATAGGATTAAATGAAGCTTATGGTGGGATTATCAGTTGTTAATATCCCATGCATATTTCAGAATGCACTCTGAGATAGCTAGTGGTGTCTGGCTATGGAAGAAGAGGTAGCAATATTGCAGCCCGGCGACACCTAGACCTTAGTCACTACCCATGTTAGGGCTTATGTGGTTAAATGCAAGTGGGTCTTCATGGTGAAGCATCGGGTATATGGCAATGTGGATCGCTACAAAGCTCGAGAAGTGGCAAAAGGTTTCACCCAGACATATTGGGTGGACGATCATGACACCATTTCTCCTATGGCACGCCACTATACTCTTCGGATTATCCTTTTTGTTGTGGTTGTTAAGAGATTAGCCACTCTTTCAACTGGATGTCAAGAACACTTTGCTATGTGGAGTCCTGCAGGAAGAAGCATATATGCAGCAATCATCTGGGTTTGTTGCGAGGAGTACCAGAAGATATGCATGCTACATAAGTTATTTATGGCTTTAAGCAAAGCCCAATAGTGTGGTTCGAGAAGCTCCCAAACCTGATAGAAAACCAATGCTTCACCAAATCGACGGCAAATCACTCAATATCCATACTCAAAGTATTAAGAGGAATCATCATTTTGAAATATATAAATGACGTCATTGTTAAGGGAGATGACATGCAGGGCATTAACAAGACAAAAGTGTTCCTTGGACAACAGCTTATCAACAAGGACCTTTGGGAGCTGCAATAGTTCCTTGGCCTAGAGTTTGTTAGAAATCACAGATGACTTGTAATAAGTCAAACAAAGTACGTGATGGATTTTATTCTAAAGACTGGGATGGAGACTATACCTATAGATCCTAGAATGAAGCTTTATGATGATGACATAGAAGAGGTCGATAAGAGGAGGTACACGGAGCGTGTTGGGAAGCTTCTTTATGTGACCATCAACAGACTAAATATCACTTTTGAAGTGAGCAAAGTCAGCCGGTTCATAAAGCATCCATGGCATGCCGACATGGATGCAGCTAATGTTTCTTAAGCTACCTGAATTTCTCACCGGGTACAGTGTTGCTTTCCAACAAAGGGGCATCCATTGGTATAGCAGGTTGTATAGATGCAAACTATGTAGGATATCCTAAAGACGGAAATCAATCAACCACATATTTTGCTGTGTTCACCGATAGCTATCTTGCATCATGAAAAAGCAAGAAGCAGACAGTAGTGACAGGATCGAACGTTGAATCTGAGTTCATGGTCATGGCTCAGGTTAGCACTGAGATAATGTAGGTTACGTCAATTCTAATTTATCTAACAGTTGAGTGTCTCTTCCTATGCAGCATTTTATGTAATTGAAGTTGCAAAAATCGGTAGTCAATACTCGATCGGTTGGGTCACTGATTAAGGAATAGTCGATAGTCGGGCGACTAATCGGATTTAGTCGGGCTTTAATCGGCTTTGAATTTTTTAATTATTTTCAATATATAAATCAGTTTCATATGTATATTCTTATATATTTACATAGATTTGTACATTTTTATATTATCATAATGAAAGAAAAGAAGTAATTGAACTTAAATAAAAATATTAAGCGTGTTAGCATAAGTTTGCTTTAAAAAAGCACAAAAAATAAAAAAAATACGGTATCTCCAAGCAAAAATCGATCGACTAGTCGGCCTAGTTGGAGTTAGTCAATACTCGGTCGGCCACCCCACCGACTAGACCAGTCGGGCCTAGTAGTCAGGCCAGTTGGGGGACTTTTACAACAGAGTATGTAACAATCAAGCAACATTCAATACCAACAATCCTGCGTTTTATGAGCAAACCAAGCACATTGAGGTGGATTGTCACTACCATGGACATGATAAAGAAGGACTTTATTTCCACATCCCATGCCAGTTCCATCGAACAACTGATATATTCACTAAAACACTTGCCAAGCGACCATTCTAGAAGTGTTCATCCAAGAAATATAGTTATCTCTTGTGTTCTAATTGTCTTTTGCCATGTGAAATTATAAATTTGAATGTTGTAAACTGTGCTAATGGTTAACGTTTTTTTCCCGTAAAGCAAGCTTAGTAAATCTTGTCAAGGATTTCCTAGCTTTAACCACTGACTCAGAACCAGCAGCCAGCTACTTGCCTCTTCCAATCGTAGTTGTTTAGGTTACGAGAGCAATGGATCTTAATGTGCTGGTCCCTGATGTTTTTTAAACTGTTTTACGATAATTTGAATGACTACTGTTTGTAGACATCCTCTAATCTTTCAATGAAAAGGTAACTTCACAAGAAAGATTTGGTTGGAAGGGAACGCATGGTTTACATTGATATTTTGGAATAAACTCCATTTCCACCACCTTCCAAACAATGTGAAAATGACAGGTAGGGAGAATATGTACATTATATAGGGCTTTATTCTAAGATGCTAGAGCATAAGACTCGCACCTCCACTACTGCAGGTTTTGAAAACTTATTGCTGTCTGTATTCAAGCCATACAGTAGATAGAGTAGAGGCTTTCCCAAACCATCAGTATGCACAAGCAGTTTGTCTACAATCTCATCCGTATAGAAAGCCTTGTCAACCATGTATTTATCCTGCAAATAATGATAGAAAAATTTTAATTGGTGTTCATTTCTTATGAATATATACGCAGAATCCAGAGGCTGTTACTCTGAAGTAGGATGGCGATTTAATTTCTCCTAACCAAACAGCATACTCCACAGGCAATCTTGGAACAAATATGATTGATTGACGAGATTCAATGTCCTGCAAAGTAACAACAAAGTATAAATAATAATGTCCAACTCTTACAAAAACATGAATGAATGAATGGCCATTAACTTAAATTGAAGGCCATGTCAGATTGGAGAAGACAAGAATGAATGTGCAGGTTCGAATGTTTAACCCACAGGCATGGGTGCAGGGTGCACCTGTATATAAATGTAGATATAATTCTTATAGGTAAAAATACTTATAGATGTCACATAGGTACTGTATAAATACTGAAAACATAGCATTATCAAAGGACAAAAAATACAGCTGCATGATAAAGTTATGTATAGAAATGTGTATACAGACAAAACAATGTATGTATGGGGAAAATCTATTACTTCTTTATGTAATCCTAAATTAGAAAAAGTAGAAAATTAGGGATTACACAGTTGTACTTTTTCGTTATTATTTGGACTTTAATGTGTAACTCGAGTAATCTAATATGTGGTCTTCCGTTTAGCCCCACATCACCAGCTGAGAAAGAGTTGAAAGTGAACCAGGCCTATAGATAGGGTCAAACACGACTATTAGACCACTTCTCTCATGGAGTAGGGTTATCTTCAAGACCGTGCCAAACCATGTAAATTCAATATTTGAAAACGGCTGTGCTTACAGGAGGTGTGGGGCTCCTTATAGCCCCACGGACAGAGCGGAGTCCCAATTATAAATGATGTGAGACTAAACAAGAGAGGAGGGTAATTGGATCCTAAAGAGATCCAATTACCCATATATTGCATGCTCTAACACTCCCCCTCAAGCACAAGCTGAAAAAGCTATGCAACCAAAAAAATATACCACAACACTCGATACATCGAAGAGAACAGATGAGACCCGTTTGGAGTAGTCACTACTGGGAGAAGACCTGGCATGAGGATGGGTCTATGACAATTAGGTTGTGCATGTACATTAGTAGAGTCGTATAAGAAGTCCAATGTGTGGAGAGTAGTTGGTGCTCAGGAAGATGGCTAATAGGCAGTAGTAGTCTCGAGTGCCGGTTTGTCATCAAGTTGTGGATGAGCAGTAGAAGAAGATGGAGAAGTCTATCTAGAATAGTTGATGTTGGGGATAAGCATCTGATGCAGAGTGGTTGACCCCTATGCAGATCTCGAGAGTTGGGCTTCTCCCATACATGAATGAACCCTGAGAATGGCCTCTCCCATTTTTCTTATGGCAACCTGGTGTCAGTTCACCTATATAAGGACCCTGGAGAAGAGGTTGCAGCCAGAGTAGATGATGATGGATGCAGTAAAAATCATGTAGATACATCTCAAGTAGAAGAAGGTAGACTGCTCTCAATCCCTCCTTTCTCTCATATTTGTCGGAATAAAGAAAATAGATCTCAAGTTGGGAGAAACAAAATAAAACATGCATTTTTTTTCGTTTTCCCACTTGTTCGCCTTTTCCCTTTTTTTGAAGTTGTCTCTTTCTCATTTTTTCATAGTGTTCCCTTCTTTTTTTGTTGAATCAACCTCTCCCTTTCCTTTGTCCCACTTGGCCCATTGGGTCTGAATACCAATATGCAACACCTCCCTTTTTTCTTCAGCCTTATTGGGCCTGAAGTCTCTTCTCCCCTCTCTTTTTTAGTATACGGCAGCCCAACCCATTAGGCCTAAACTTCTTTCTTTTTTTCAGCTGGCTTTCTTCCCTCTTTTATTTTCCCTTTTGATGTAACCCACTTGGGCCAATACATAGAAAAATACAAGGTGGGTTTCCTCCTTCGAAACAAATCTAGAGTTCCCTTGGGGAGAACCCATCGTCGCCACCGCCATCGAAGGAGGAGGCATCGTGGAGCATCGTGTGGACAAGTCCCTCTGTATGGTACCTTAAATGAATCAAGGGGCATGATCATGTGCTGGCAGGCGCTGCTACCGTGTGGTGTGTGCGAGCGCCATCGTAGGGGTCGCAAGGAGTTTGGATTAGACGATGAGACCATCGTGAGAGAGGTGTATGCACCACCTACATGAAGGAAATGGAGGCGTGTGGGGTCTTTCTTTATCTTCCCCGAGAAATGAAGGTGCAACCCTACAAGAGGTTGTATTGTTAACTAGAGGTTGGCATGCGGCTTGAGGGAGGATGGGTCCCCGATCACAATCGTTGGAGGGCTAAGGGTAGTGTGGGAGGAGATGCCCCTCGATATGTTCACCGTTGTGGAGAAGAGGCCGCATCTGGAGTTTCGTGCTTGCCCAAATCGTGATCATCATTCTGCGTATGTAGACGACAGGGACCCACGGTCTAAACTCTAGAGAATAAGGTAGGTTGGAGTTGTCGTGGTGGCGTAGACGTGCATCTCGGATGGCCTGCTTACAGAATTAGGATACCAAGAGGAACCCTAGATTTTCTTGAACTTGGATATGACATGATCATCTGAATTCGAACAAGAATGAATAATAATAAAATTGAAAAGAAATCGAATCTCCCAAAACCGACTTGCTCTGATACCAAGATGAAATAAACAATGCAAAAGCGAATCGAGTCGACAATCAGAAAAAAACATAAACATAAAGAATAAGAACGCGCAAACTTTACATGGAACCCTACTTCGTGAGGAGCGAGACGAAACCATAGGAGAAGGCCCCTGATTGCCTGATTTTCTATTATGAATCTCTCAATAAATAGAAGGGTTGGGGGCTCCTTATATAGCCCCACTTACAACCAGAATCCAACTTATAGATGATGCATTACTAAATAAGAAAGGAGGGTAATTGGATCCTGGAGAGATCCAATTACCCATCTATTACATATTCTAACATTCTCAAATTTGTGTTATTAGTCCACGTTTAAATGGTAAGTCCAGACAGATCAACATGAAGGCCATCGGGGCTTGGATACATTATTGTGAGTGGGTTCACAGCAAAAGATGATGTAACGGTCCTCACCATATGTCAACGATCCAAGGGAAATGAGGCATGTAAGCACCAAACCACCCAACCCAAGTGGTTTCCCCTTAAACAGGCAAACGTATAACCTGATTAGGTCAGAAAATCAAAGAAAAACCTTCCCTCATGCGTAACATTTTCTCCCCTCCTCCCAATATCCCTTCTCCTTTTTCCTACTCCTCCTTCCACCACGGCATTGGTAATTCACCATGCGCGCCTCTTTCGTAGCTTCCCGAACCTCGTAGGTATACCTCCTCCTATGTGCATTGTTCCTTCTTCTTCACATGTTGTAAGTAGTCCATCAGCCCTTCATCCTCTTCCACTTCATGGTGTGTTCAATTCCAAATTGTATGTGTGCATGATGGATTTAGATTTCACGAAATTTCGTCGAAATTTCGATTTCGACAGGGGTTGGGTATCGAACTTCCCATGTATGCCGATTTTTCAGATTTCGACCGAGTGGGTCGAAATATCGATGATATTTTTTACATATCGACCCATATCGATCGAAATTCATGCTTTCAGCACACAATTTCTTGGATTTCAAATGATATCGGTGAATTTTCGCCAATATATCAATGATATTATTCATGTGAGCTTGACTTTACCACTTATCACCGAATTTCCAGCGAGACCCACATCTGATAGGGTGTGGTGTGACAAGGGCGATGTATACGACGATTCTTCAACTTGGAGAGCTTCACCACCTTTGGGTTTTAGCAATGGAGGTGAAACAACTATATACCTTCTAGATATCTGATATAGCTTGTTCGTTTGGTTCCATTTATCATTTTTTGTAGATAGATGCATCTTTACTGTAAGTTTGTAACTAATTCTGTAATTCACTAGAATTTTGTCCACAACAGTTATTTCTATGACCAAAATATTGTCTCATTAACCATTATCTACATTTTATAATCAAATATCTCATCTATTTTTATGAACAAAAGACGTGTTCTAATTGTTGTTAACTTAGTTATTTCGATTTTATTTCCAATATCTATTAGTCAGCTCAACGATATGTCTGATATGATCAATATGTGTGATATAAGGCATATGGATGAGAGATATGTGTGATATAAGTATGTATTTGTAAGCTATTGTTGAGCTTCGATGATATCCATTTCCAATATGTATCAGCCAAGAACCAGCATCAACAATGATATAGCCGGTATGTGCGATAGAAGGGGCATAGATGAGTGATATGTGTGATATAAGTGTGTATTTGTAAGTTATTAATTGTTGTAATAACTTGAAAGATCTTAATTAACGAAAAATGGTAGAAAATGGCTTTTGAGTTATTTCGACAATTCCACATAAACGGTCGAAATTTCCCGAAATTTCGATTCTAGGGGGTGCGAAACAAAATCGAAATCGAGATTTCAAACCTTATCATGCCTACATAGGGCCTCATTGAGTGATGGCTAGTTTCGTTAACCGAGAGGATTATCTTGTGTGTGAAAATGTTCATATATATGCTAATCACGTTATTATCCTCTTATGGTTACCAAAAGAAATTAATTTGAGGATCAAGAGATTTAAGTCAAGGGAATGTGCATGTCTATGTATATTCAATCATAAATAGAATTGATTACTGAGATGGAAATATTACATAAATTCTTTTTTGAAAGAAAAAGGCTAAGACATCAAGAAGACGCCACCCCAAAAACTTTATATTGATAAGTTTAAGTAACGCAATTACAAAGACTAGGACTACGTAGGATCCTGGCACGTTATATAACATTTTCTACATAGAACCTTTCACCACAGAGAAAAACCTCGTTCCTTTTCAAAAAAAAGTTTAAGTAATGCAATTACAAAGACTACAACTATGTAGGACCCTTGCATACTATATAACATTTTCTACATAGAACCTTTCACCACAGAAAATAACCTCATTCACGACTAACCGCATCGCCAACAAAATGGATGCAACCTAAGTTCGCATCAAGCACACACTAAACTGTTGTTGATCCATAGAATCCCATAAGGCAGTCATGCAACTTGTCAAGATTCCATCCAATTCCGTTCTCCCAAATCTCCCAGGAAGAGTCACATAGAAAAAATAGGTGATAGCGCCTCCATGCACCACTAGCATAATCCATAAGTCCTCTAGAAGAATCTCACCTTCCGAGCATCAATCAATACACACTCTCTCCTCATCAATCATAGGATCAAATTGATGCACAAAGGGATCCTCCACCTCCAGGTGTTTGAGCTTTGTGGAGACAACATCAGGTTTAAATATTATGAGATCATAAAAGAACAAGTAAGCCTTCTGAATCGAGAAGCACACATATGACAAAGTCCAATAGTCATGCCCTATAGTAGACCTCCCCACCTCCAAAAAGGTTTCTACATCACCATAAATTCAGCCAACCTCTGATCCAATAAATCTGAACAGAACTACGAGACTAGTAATCCCAAAACCAAGTCTCACTGACATGAGCATCAAATATCAGTCACCATGGCAAAAGGCGAAGAAAACGGCCACAAAGCACCCTACGAACAAACCAATCATCCAACTATGAGCGAAAATCTCTCACATATCCCAAAGCAAAGCTCAAGATCGTAGGCAATAGCGAGTAGATAACCTCCAAAAATTCCATGGCGCTCACACCGACCCGTCCTGCTAGGAAAAATCTGTTGAACACCATACATGCCATGTAACATCTGAACCAACAAGTTAGAGCCATCTCTCCAGATTCGAGAAATCTATTTGGCCATCAGTATTTTATCTTATGTTTTAATCCAACACAGTGTTGCAGAAGTTGGTATTTGGTATTTAGTCACATGAGTCACTGAATAAAGATACTTGGTATTCGGGGAATTATTTGGTTATACATATTTTTTAATTATTTAATAAACATTATGTATAATAAACATTGGTGGATTCTAGCTAACCGCCGGAACTCATCAAGTTTAAAGCCATAAACAATGAGAAAATCATGCTGGATAATAAAAAAATGAATAATTAGTCTCAACACATTAGACAAGAGAAATGGAACACTCCAATACATGGTATGATGCTACATGGGTATGCTTACATATTTACCAAACGTAAGTGTCGAGCTCCCCAAGACGTCGAGAGGAAGCACGTCAGAGGCACTAGGGGTGTGAGAGCGCCTAGGGTTGTTCACCCTTGCCGTGGTGCTAAGGCCTAGCATGGTGACGTAGAAGAGGGTCAAAGGTGATACCAGTGGGAGAGAAGAGAACCGAATAGGAGAGACAGATTAGACAGTAACAATTCAGGATGGCAGCTGGGATCTGATTAGAGTGCAAAGAGAACGAGGCTTATTTATATGGAGCATCTGACTACTAACTTAATATTGTTGCTCGATACTAAGTTGAGAAAAACAAAAGACTTGTTTATTACAAGAGACCTATGCCTCCTAATATAAGATTAAGTGATGGTGATAAAAATAGTACATGGACAATGCAAGACCAAACGATGTAAAGAAAAAGGGTACATGAAGAAAAGAAACACCCAACTATGAAGTTATATTAAAAATATCTATCCCTTTTAAGAAGACATAATAAATACCATAATTACCACTTTTTCATCATTCCATTATTGAACCAGCCATTAATTTAGATAGATTACAATATGCTCCTTCTTCCACGCGCAAACCCAACCACGCAAAAGAAGGTAGTGATTATTTATTCATTTATCATTCATTCAAATTATTCTTCTTTTCTTGTTTCTGCATCTTCAGTACCCAAGTTAAAAGAAAAAGGGTTTTTATAATTGGCATTCAAGAATCCGAATGACGTGAAGGAATAAGACTCATCTATGTCAGTGCTCCAAATCATGACAATAGATATACTGTTTTACGGTGCCAATGAGTGTACAGGAACCATTTAGGATAATCTTGCATGTCAAAAAACATTAGCATCGGTAGCTGACGCTAAAAAGTAGTTTTAAGGTTAATAACAGGATAGAAAAACAACTTACAATTGCACCAAAGAAACCAGGTTCATTCACCCCAAATAAATATGCAAAATAACTTTCTTGCCTGCAATTTGTATCATTAAATGCGAGTCAGTTATAAGGTTTTCATTTAAAAAAGGCAACACACGAAATGAAACATTTAGAAATATGAAAACAATAAACAAAAGAGAAGCAAGACAAATATGCAGCAACATCCCTGGTTCTTAGAGATCCTTTCATATTTTTCTTAATCGGGAGTATGTATAGTGATTATATCATAGCTAGAATGGGAAGATAACATGTTTTCAAAATACTGGTTTCAAGAAATTTCTGAGGATATCCCAGTTTGCAACTCATTATTTCCATTATAAGATTCTAGGGTGCTAAGCATGTGCATCTGCCCAGAGGTTAGTATGGTGTTAGGCAACAGTCAAGGATCAAAAACCCTAGACAAAGTACATTGACCTCAACCATGAATAAATTCTTAGTTTTCTTCACCATTTTAATTGTCTACAAAATAGCAAAAATTGTTTTTGAAAGAAGAAAGCTTCTAAAGCGTTTTTCTCAGGTGCCTCAAAATAATGATTCTGCGCATGGCCCTTCCAAAAGAATAAGAAGCTTACACCTCTCATATTGCAAAGAAAAGATTCACAAAGATTGCTAAATCAACTGATATAAATAAACTAACACCAATAGATTAGATTTCAAGCATCTCTCCGCATCATTGAAAGTACTCATTTCATCCTCTATATGCATGTTGGGTTTTATCAGTTGTACTACTTAATTTCCCGAAAAATCAGGAGCACGAATTTTCGAATTAACGTGGGTGTGAAGCATACATCGAGTAATTGGGGATTGCGGTCCTCGCGGGAGAAATCGAGAAGCACAAACAAAAGAGTCGGTAGCAGAGTTGACAGTGAGTTTTACATAAATGTATTCAACGTCATCCACTTTTGACGCCTTTTCCCGCAAGTTGCTTCTCTGGTAATAGATGAATCGCTAGGGCCAAGTGACCATTGAGATCCAATCAAGTACAATACTGTGGAGAGGAAAGAAAGAATTACCTATTGATGAGGCCCTGAGGTTCTCTTATATAGGAGAGTTACATGTTGGACAAATTACATAAACATGACAAAGTAAATAAATATTACTAAACAATATGAAAGATAACTAATACATCAACACTCCCTCTCAAGCTGGAGCATAGATATTGTAGAGATATTTCTATAGTCTATATACCTTTTAGGTTATTTTTAGTTTCTTGTTTCCACCTTATGTAATTTACCCGTAGGCCTTCTCTATATAAGAGAGCCTAGGGTTCTTTGGAATAACAATGAATCTTTTTCTCCCAACATGGTATCAGAGCCAAAATCCTAGCCCACCACCTCTTGCCTCCACCCCCCTTTCACCCTCTCTCCTCTCCGTTAGCCTTCCTCCCGCCGCCGCCCCTCCTCCCGCAGCCAATCCTCCTCCAGATGCCGCCAACCCACTCCCGCCGCCGGCCCTCACCCCTCCACGCCATCGGCTCTCTCCCCTCCCCGCCGTTGTCGTCGCCTCCAATGGGTTTGAGTGCATAGGTCGACATATGCACTCAAATCCTCTGATTTTTATGTAAACATTTGTTCTTTGGTCTACAAATCCTAGTTCCATATCTCCGACAAAATGTCAGAAAACAAGGTCGATATGCCCTCCATATGCGCTTTCAAAGGTCCAGCGTCCATTGTCAAGATGGATGGGAAGAACTATGAGCTCTAGGCAATGCAGTTCATGAGTCTCATGAAGTCGAATGGTAAAAAGCACATTCTTACCGAAGATGAGGCAGCAGAGAAGACAGGGGGTTTATGCCTCAGGTACACTGACGATGGAGATTGCTAATGATGTTCTCCATCAGCCCACTGCTAAGGCGATGTGGGACATATTGTAGCAACATATTCGCAGGTGCGAAATGAGACCAAGATCCTTCAACTCCAGCATGACATATTTACAGTCAAGCATAACAGACGGCCACTTCACTCCTTATATACATCCTTGCGAGGGATGTTTGAGAAGCTCTACAGCATCATTCCTCTTACGGTGACTCCCGAGCAGCAAAAGACCTTTCGGAATGCTACCATGGTAGGGGTCTTACTTGCGGCACTTGACCCTGAATATGATGTTGCTGGCTCACAGATTCTTGCAGATGCTACTATGCCTCCAGTGGAGGAAGTTCACCGCAGGCTTAGCCGCATTACAGTCTCGTCCAATGCTTCTACTCAGCCTCCTTCAGCGATGGCGGCCTCCAGAGGCAGAGGAGCCTCTTCTTCATTCTGTAGCCGTGGACCTCGTAGTAGAGGCGGTCGTTTTCGTCAGTCTTGCACTTTTTGTCATCGTCTAGGTCACGCGGAGGATACATGCTATTCTAAGCATGGTTTTCCGACCTCAACGCATGTAGCCGAGCATATTGCATCTCCATCAGCATCTGCTTCAGACCAAATGTTTGAGGAGCTTGTTGCCAGATTGCGTGATATTATGCCCCCTACCTCTCCATAATCTCCAGGAGGCACCTCGAATATTGTTGCTTCAGCCTCTACCAATACCTCAGCCACTGCTAGCACCTCTGGTAGTGTTTATGCTTTTACCTCCCGTCATAGATCTGATGTTTCAGAATGGATTGACTCCGGAGCGACACATCATCTTTGCAGAGACAAAGATAAACTTACATCCTACAGGGAGATATCACTGGGGCGATTTGTCGTAATAGCCGATGGGACTCATTCCCCCTATTATTGGACAGTTGGAGATCAGTTTATCGCCATCCATACGTCTACAGAATGTGTTACATGCTCCTGATTTTTCGATGAATTTACTTTCCATCGGTTAGATTATGAAGGATTTGCACTGTCGCGCTATATTTGACCCATCGTCTCTTGTTTTTCAGGACATTCTTACGAACAGGGTGATTGGTTGTGGCTGTGAGCAGGATGGTCTTTATCGTCTGGCCCCCTATGCCGGTGTCTCCTCTCAGTCAAGTGGACCAGTCTCTCCTTTTACATGGCATCTACGCTTTGACCACCTACCTCTTCAAAAGATGTGTCATATCTTGCCTCAGATTTCACTGAGTTCTTCCTTTCAGTGTGAAGCATGTCAATTGGGAAAGCATCACAGATCTACCTTTCCTAGTCGTCAGTCTCGGAGCAGTAGCTCCCCTTTTGAGTGATTTCATGTTAACATTTGGGGTCCGAGTCGTGTTCCTTATCACCAAGGGTGCAGGTTTTATCTTGTTGTTGTTGATGATTTTTCTCGGTTATCGTGGGTGTTTTTGTTGAAGAATAAATCTGAAACAGGGGATGTGATCAAAAATCTTATAAATGAAGTGCAGAATGTTTTTTCCTCTACTATGAAATATGTGCGTGCGGATAATGCTTTGGAATTTTGTCCTCGTGCTCTTTCACATTCCTTCTCATCTCAAGGCATTATCCATCAAACTACATGTGCTTATACGTCTCGATAGAATGGAGTTGCTGAAAGAAAGCATCGTCATCTTCTTGATATCACTCGGATTCTCCTTATTCAGAGTTGTGCCCCCATTTCTTTTTGGGGTGATGCATTCCTTACGGCATGTTATCTTGTAGGCCATCCTCTGTCTTAGCCTCTTAGGTAAGAAAATTCATCTTTCTGTTATTTTTCCTGATAAAGAATTATTCTCACTTACTCCGCGTGTCCTTGGCATTGTTGCTTTTGTTCACCAGTTGTCTCCGGGACTTGGCAAGCTCTCACCTAGGGCTGTCAAGTGTGTGTTTGTTGGTCACTCTCAGACTCAGAAGGGTTACCGATGCTATGACCCTATAAACAGGAAATATTTTGTTAGTGTTGATGTCACATTCTTTGAGTCTGTAAGGTATTTCTCCCCTGCAGGTGACAGTTGGCCTCGTCCACATATGATGATGAGATCTATGTACCACCTCCTCCTCTATGTCTGCTCATTCCCGCTCCAGTTCCCGTTGTCCAACCACCATCATCACCACCACCACCTCCACAACCACCTGTTTCACCCTTACTGAAATTCTATACCCATCGGTCTGTTCCTGCTCATGGTGCTCGTCAATCATCCAGCACGCCTCAGGTTTTTCCAGATATTAGTACTAACAATGGGGTCTGATAATGTGCAAGTGCAGGGATCATCTTTGCAGGAGAATAGCACACCGGCGAGCATTCTTTCTGATGATCTGGATGTACCTATTGCCATACGGAAGAAGAAACATACGTGTACATCATATCCACTTGCTTCACAGGTTTCCTTCCATCGCTCACAGGGGACTTTCAGAGGTTTGTTGTGGCACTATCAGCCATGGAGATACCACGGAATCATCAGGATGCCTTGAAGATTGGTTGTTGGCATTCTGCCATAGAGGAGGAAATGGCAGCTCTACAGTCGAGGGGTACATGGAGCTTGATTCCCGCTCCCCCAGGAGCATCTGTTGTCAGCTGTAAATGGGTGTTCAATGTCAAATATCATGCAAATGGTAGCCTTGACCGTTACAAGGCAAGGCCAGTGGCGCAAGGGTTCACTCAGACATACGGCATGGATTATATGGACACATTCTCTCCAATTGTGTGTCATTCGACTCTACGTGTCCTCCTGTCAGTTGTTCTGGTACGTGATTGGCCCTTGTTTCAGCTTGATGTTAAGAATGCCTTCTTGTAGGGAGATCTGCAGGAAGAAGTCTACATACAGCATCCTCCAGGGTTTGCTGTTGAGGGGGAGGGTCACATGGTGTGTAGACTTCGAGGCGATATATGCTCTTAAACAAAGCCCATGGGCGTGGTTCCATAAGTTGTCTGATCTAATTGAAAAGCAAGGGTTCAAAAAATCAAATACAGATCATTCTTTGTTTGTCCAGAAGACTTCCAGAGGTACGGTTGTTATCATAGTGTATGTTGATGATATACTCGTTACAGGAGATGATACACAGGGTATAAAGATGGCAAAAGCATTTCTGGGCCATCAGTTTGTTACTAAGGATCTTGGCACTCGACGATATTTTCTGAGGTTGGAATTTGCCAGGAATGCGCAGGGTCTTGTGATGACCCAAAGGAAGTATATTACAGATATGCTTGTTGAGACGGCCATGATTGGGTGTCGACCTTCAACTACTCCTATGGATCCTAGCATGAAGTTATATGATAATGATACAGATGAGGTTGACAGGAGAAGATATAGAGAAATGGTGGGTAAGCTTCTCTATATTACTATCACTAGACCTGATATTGCTTTTGCAGTGAGTCGGGTGAGTCAGTTCATGGAACAACCTAGACAAGTACATATGGATGCCATATACATGATACTGAGATATCTAAAGTCGTCTCCAGGCACAGGATTACTGTTCAGAAAAGAAACAAACATTTCTGTTTCTGCATGTACTGATGCAGACTATGCAGGATGCCCTAAGAATCGGAAGTCTACTTCAAGTTTTGCAGTGTTTGTGGGTAGTTCTTTGGTTTCTTGGAAAAGCAAGAAACAAACAATGGTGGCTAGATCTAGTGTTGAATCTGAATATAGGCCATGGCACAAGCAAGTACTGAGATGATGTTGGTTCGAGCTGTGCTAGAAGATTTGCATATAGATGTACCTCTACCCATGCAGCTACAATGTGATAATCAAGCCGAGCTATTCATTGCTAATAATCATGCCTTTCATGAAAGAACAAAGCATATTGAGATAAACTGCCACTATACTAGAGATATGATCCAGAAGGGCTTGATTTCTACTTTTCATGTCAGTTCAGGAGAGCAGATTGCCGACATCTTCACCAAGCCACTGCTTAGAGGGTCATTCATTCTTCCAAGCTGAGCATGATTGATATCTACGCTCCATCTTGAGGG
The DNA here is from genome assembly GCA_037367405.1 of Ottelia alismoides. Classification (NCBI taxonomy): domain Eukaryota; kingdom Viridiplantae; phylum Streptophyta; class Magnoliopsida; order Alismatales; family Hydrocharitaceae; genus Ottelia; species Ottelia alismoides. Next base: position 80,040 of record JAZKJV010010418.1, on the reverse strand, counting down.
GGAGTGTAGAGATATTTCTATAGTCTATGTAGAGATATATTATTCACTTCTGTACTTTTCTTATATTTTTATTTTCTGTTGGACTCTTTATGTATTTTACCCATAGGCTGCTCTCCTATATAAGAGAGCCTAGGGCGGATGGAATAAACAAGTTTTCTTATTTCCCAACATGGTATCAGAGCGACGGTCCTAGACCGGAGTTCTCGAACCAAACCCTAACCCTAGCCTCCACCCTCAAGCCCCACGCCGCACGTTGCACACCGCCTTGTGCCGCCTCGGTCTTACGTACACGACGGCGGTGATCTCCGTGCATCTGTGCGCCATCTCCCGCACGGTGCGCCGTCTCTCCTGCGCACGCATGTGCGTGCCTGTGCGTAGGGACAACTGCGCATCTGCGCACTGCCTGCAGCATCACCGGCGCACATCTGTGCGCAGCACTCGCACAGCACTCGCGCACACGTGCGCATCTGCGTGCCAGTGCGCCTGTGCGCGCCCCTGACGTGATCCTGCACGCGCATCTACGTGTGTGATCTCTGTGCGCGTGCAGCCCTAGGCCAGCGCGCGACTTCAGTCTTGTTTCACGCGCGCGAGGTTCCAGTTTGATGGGTTTGGTTGCTTGTGTCTACACATGCAACTAAACCCGCTCATGTTTGTGTAGACAAAATCATCTATTCAGTCTACTCCCCTAGTCTTCCTATATCAGAATGTCAGAAAGCAAGGCAGATATTTCATCTACAAGCGCCTTCAGAGGTCCAGCGCCTATTGTGAAGATGGATGGTTCAAACTATGAACTGTGGGCCATGCAGTTCATGAGCATGATGAAGTCAACCGGTAAGAAGCACATTCTTACTGAGGAGGAGCCTGTTGAGAAGACAGGGGTTAATGCCTCGTGGGAGGCAGATGATGTATATGCTAAAGTCTAGCTTTCTGGAACATTATCAATTGAGATTGCTAACGATATTCTCGATCAGCCCACTGCCAAATCAATGTGGGGCATTCTGGCTGCTACCTATTCACAGGCAAAGAATGAGATGAAGATTCTGTAACTGCAACATGACATTTTTACAATCAAGCAGAATGGACGGCCTCTCCACTCATTGTACACGTCATTACGTGGAATGTTTGTTCATGCCTCTTACAGCCACTCCAGAGCAACAGAAGACCTATCGGAATGCCACTATGGTGGGTGTTTTCCTTGCTGCCCTTGATCCTGAGTATGAGGCAGCACGTTCCCAGATCTTGGCGGATTCTACTATTCCTCCTATGGAGGAAGCTTTTCATAGGCTGAGTCGTATCATTGTTCCCTCGTCTGCTACGAATTCGACAGCCTCAGCCATTGCAGCCAATCGAGGTCGTGGAGGCCATCATCAGTTCCGTGGTCGTGGACCTCGCGGCAGAGGAGGCCGTATTCGGCCATCATGTACTTTTTACCATCGTTCTGGACATACCGAAGACACATGCTATTCTAAGCATGGATTTCCGGCTTCTGCACGAGTCGCTGAACAGATCGAGCCTCCAGCTGCATCATCTATGGATCAGCGATTTGATAATCTTATCGCCCGTCTGAGAGGCATCATTCCACTATCTGGTTCCGCTGCATCAGCACCTACTTCTGAGAGTCACACCGACGTTGCCGCGTCTGCATCTGCATCCACCAGTACATCAGGTAGCACCTATGCGTTCACTAGCAGTAGTGGATCAGATACTTTAGAGTGGATTATCGACTCCGGTGCCACACATCTGTGTGGTGATCAAGGTCTACTTACAGGATACAGACAGGTTTCTCCAGGCCGTACAGTGGTTATTGCTAATGGTACACATTCCCCGATTACTGGTCAGGGGGAGATTAGATTGACACCATCAATGCATCTCAAGAACGTGTTACATGCACCTGATTTTTCGATGAATTTGGTGTCCATTAGCCAACTTACAAAGGATTTACATTGTCGAGCAATTTTTGATCCTTCCTCTCTTGTTTTTCAGGATATCCTTACGGACAACGTGATTGGGCGTGGCTATGAGCAAGGCGGCCTCTATCACCTTAGTCGGACTCCTTATGCTGGAACATCAACTCTACCTGCTGGACCTATCTCCCCATTATTGTGGCACCTGCGCTTTGGATATCTACCGCTTCAGAAGTTGGGTCATGTGTTACCTCAGGTTTCACCTCACGCGTCCATTCAATGTGAGGCTTGCCAGTTGGGAAAACATCATCGGTCTACTTTTCCCAGTCGTCAGTGTCGGAGTAGTACCTCCAACTTTGAGTTATTTCATGTCGATATCCGGGGTCCTAGTCGTATTCCTGATCATCAGGGACACAGGTTTTATATTGTTATTGTGGATGATTTCTCTCGTGTGTCGTGGGTATTTCTGTTAAATAATAAATCTGAAGCGAGGAATATTATCCTCAATTTCATTAATGAAGTTCGTAATGTTTTTTCTGCATCTGTTAAGATTGTGAGAAGTGATAATGCCCTGGAATTCTGTACTCATACCCTATCCAGTTATTTTTCATCTCAAGGGATTATCCACCAAACATCTTGTGCATATACTTCCCAACAGAATGGGGTTGCTGAAAGGAAACACCGTCATTTACTCGATGTCACCAGGTCGCTCCTTATACAGAGTCATGCTCCTCATTCTTTCTGGGGTGATGTTGTTCTTACGGCATGCTATCTTATTAATCGAATGCCGTCATCTGTCTTAGGTGAGAAGATTCCATTCTCTCTTATTTTCCCTGACAAAGAATTGTTCTCCCTTACTCCTCATGTGTTTGGCTTGGTAGCCTTTGTTCACCAGTTGTCTCCCGGGACTGACAAGCTCTCTCCGAGGACTGTCAAGTGTGTCTTTGTCGGGTACTCCAGAACACAGAAGGGGTACAAGTGTTATGATCCATTGCGAAGGAGATATTTAGTCAGTGTTGATGTCACCTTTTTCGAATCTATCATGTACTCCTCATCTACAGGCGATCAGTTGGTTCCCTCTGACACTACTGATGCTATATATATGTCACCACCACCACCACCACCACCCCCAGCACCGCTATCATCTCCTACACCTTTTGTCACTGTGCATGTTTCACCACTGCCATTCCACAATACCCATAGGCATGCTTCTACTCATGGTCATCGCTCATCATCTAGCTCGCCTGAGGTATGTTCTGAAAAATATTACTATTGATGGATCTGATGATTTTCCTGAGCAGGATGCGTTACAGAGGCCAGCTGAGGAGACAGATGATTTAGATGTACCCATTGCTCTACGAAAGCATAAGCGAAGCTGCGCATCATATCCTATAGCATCTTCCGTGTCGTTTGACCGTCTCACTGGAGAATTCAGGAACTTTGTTATTGCATTGTCAGCAGTGGATATTCCACGTAATTATCAAGATGCACTGAAGGATAGTCGATGGCGCTTGGCTATGGAAAAAGAAATGGCAGCTCTTCAGTCCAGAGGCACCTGGAGCCTTGTTTCTGCACCTGCTGATGTGTCTACAGTTAGCTGCAAGTGGGTCTTTACAGTTAAGCAGAATGCAGATGGCAGCATTGACAGATACAAGGCTCGCCTTGTTGCTCGTGGCTTCACACAGACATATGGGGTGGATTATCTTGATACATTCTCGTCAGTTGCTCGCCATTCCACCCTACGGATCCTCCTCTCTGTTGCAGTTACTCGTGATTGGACGCTATACCAGTTAGATGTGAAGAATGCATTCCTATACGGTAACTTACAGGAGGAAGTCTACATGCAACAGCCACCTGGTTTTGCTGTTGAGGGAGAGTGTCCTACGGTGTGCAGACTTCATAAGGCTATCTATGGCCTTAAGCAGAGCCCCGGAGCTTGGTTCCAGAAGCTTTCAAACCCGTTTGAGAAACAGGGGTACAGACGTTCTAATGTGGATCATTCCCTGTTCGTACAGAAGACACCCAGAGGTATTATTGCTATTATGGTGTATGTAGATGATATTCTGATTACATGTGATGATGAACAGAGAATCCAGGGGGCAAAAGAAATGATGGGTCGTGAATTCGTCACCAAGGACCTTGGGGTTCTTAAATATATTTTCTGAGACTGGAGTTTGCCAGAAATCCTCATGGGTTGGTAATGACCCAGAGGAAATATGTCACTGACCTGTTGAGTGAAACAGGAATGCTTGGTTGCCGACCTGCCAATACACCTATGGATCCCAGTATGAGATTATATGATGATGACACTGATGAGGTTAATAAGAGAAGATACAAAGAACTGGTGGGCAAACTTCTTTATGTTACTATTACCAGGCCCGATATCTCTTTTGCTGTGAGTCGAGTGAGCCAGTTTATGGAGCAACCACGTCAGGTACACATGGACGCTATACATATGATACTCAGGTACCTTAAGTCATCTCCAGGTGCGGGTCTGTTGTTTAAGAAAGGCAAGGAGGTTACTATATCAGCTTGTGCAGATGCAAATTATGCAGGGTGCCCCAAGGATAGGAAGTCCACCACTGGATTTGCTGTGTATGTTCTCATGGAGAAGCAAGAAGCAAATGGTTGTAGCAAGGTTCAGTGCTGAGTCTGAATATAGGGCTATGGCCCAGGTCAGTACAGAAATGATGTGGGTAAAGGTTGTCCTTACAGATCTATATATAGAAGTCCCGCTTCCTATGGTCTGGAATATGACAATCAGGCAGCTCTATTCATTGCAAATAATCCAGCATTCCATGAACGAACCAAGCACATTGAGGTTGATTGTCACTTCATACGTGACATGATTCAGAAGGGGTTTATTGTTACATCTCATGTTAGCTCAGAGGATCAAACTGCAGACATCTTTACCAAGGCATTACTTCGAGGGCCGTTCCAGAAGTGTTTGTCCAAGCTGAGCATGACTGATATCTATGCTCCACCTTGAGGGGGAGTGTAGAGATATATTATTCACTTCTGTACTTTTCTTATATTTTTATTTTTTGTTGGACACTTTATATATTTTACCCATAGGCTGCTCTCCTATATAAGAGAGCCTAGGACGGATGGAATAAACAAGTTTTCTCATTTTCCCAACAGTCTATGTATCTTTTCAGTTATTTTTTTCTTGTTTCCACCTTATGTAATTTACCCATAGGCCTTCTCTATATAAGAGAGCCTAGGGTTCTTTGGAATAACAAAGAATCCTTTTCTCCCAGTCCCAACAGATATCAATCAGGCTCAGCTTGGAGCAGCATCTCTGGTAAGGCCCTTTGGCTAAGGCCTTGGTAAGTACATTTGTTTTCTGGTCTCCATAACTGACATGAGTAATGGCTTTCAGATACTTCAGAATCATATGGATTGCATCCATATGTACCTGTCTGGGTTACTCCATAAACTGACTCACTTTGCTCACGGCAAAGGATACATCTGGCCTGGTGATAGTCACATACAGAAGCTTGCCAACAAGCTCCATGTACCTCATCTTGTTGAACTCCTCAGTGTCATCATCATAGAGTTTCATGCTCTGGTCCATAGGAGTAATGGCAAGTCTGCAATCTGTCATGCATGTCTCAGAAACAAGATCTGTAATGTACTTTCGCTGGGTCATCACAAGACCTCGTTGGTTGCTAACGAACTCCAGTCCAAGGAAGTAGCATAAACTACCAAGGTCCTTGGTCACAAACTGCTGACCTAGGAAATCCTTAACAACCTGAATGCACTGCTCGTCATCCCATGTAACAATGATATCATCAACATAGAGAAGAATGACAATAGTACATCTCTGAGTCCTGTGAACAAACAGAGAGTGATCAGCAATCGATTGCACAAACCCATGTAGCTTTACCAAATCCGAGAGCTTATGTAACCATGCTCTTGGACACTGCCTAAGGCCATAAATAGCCTTATGAAGTCGGCAAACCTTCTGACACTCTCCCTCAGCAGCGAACCCAAGCGGTTGCTGCATGTAGACCTCCACATGTAGATCACCATATAGAAAAGCATTCTTCACATCAATCTGATAAAGGAACCAATCCTTTGTCACTGCAATTGATAGAAGGATATGCATAGCAGAATGTCTGGCCACTAGAGAAAAAGTATCATGATAGTCCACTCCATATGTTTGACTGAACCCCGTGCCACAAGTCTCACCTTGTAGCGATCTACACTGCCATCTGCTCGATGCTTCATTGTGAACACCCATTCGCAGAGCAATCGGCATATTGAGATTATCTGCCAAGTCCTGAACCTGCAAGTTTCCCTCTTGAAAGGGTACCTACTCATCTTGTAGGGAATCCTGCTGCACAAACAACTCGGTAGTGCCACCGGTAGAAACAATGCGCTCATTACATACCTGAGGCACGTTGGATGATGGGGAAGACATGTGAGCAGGAGGAACAGAGCGAGACGTGCGAGTAAACACACATGGCAAAACTGAGCCAAGGTAAGTGGTAGTCCAAAAGCAACCACAGGAGTAGGTACTAGAGATGGCAGTGAAGATTGTGGCGATGGTGGTGGTGGTGGTGGTTAAGTGGGAGGTGGTAGAGCAGGCGGATGTGGCGGTAAGGCTGTAGGAGGTGGAGGCATATAGATCCCCTCTCAGAGTATGATGGGGCCAGTCTATCACTTGTAGGAGAGAAATACATGACAGACTCAAAGAATATAACGTCAGCACTGACAAAGTATTTCCCTCGAAGAAGATCAATGCAACGATACCCCTTTTAGATACGAGAGTAGCCAATAAACACACTTGATAGCTCTGGAGAGAGCTTGTCACGACCAGGCGAAAAATCATGAACAAAGGATATATATCGAAATACATGTGGTGTAAGGGAGAATAGATCTTTCTCGAGAAATGCAATCAAGAAAGGGATCTTCTCTCCCAAAACAAAGGAAGGCATGTGGTTCACCAAGTAGCAGGAAGAGAGAACCGCATTACCCCAATAAACGTGAGTACGATTCTGAATTAACAGGGTTCTGGTCGCATCGAGTAAATGGCGGTGTTTGCATTCTGCAATACCGTTCTGTTGAGATGTATAGGCACACGAGGTCTGGTGTACAATGCTAAGAGACCTGAAAAACTCGGATAGCTGTAAGGTGCAAAACTCTAAGGCATTATCAAAACGTAGATATTTGACATTGGCGGGAAAAACATTGGCAGAACGAAGAGAGATTCTTTTAGATACTTGGGATGTATTTGCAACATGATGGGGAAATTGTTGGAGATGTTACTTACTAATAGAATAAATGCAGGTTGGCTAAACTAGAGAGGAGCCTTTATTGTTCTCAATGATAAGAAAAGTCCTTTGAAAATCAAAGGAAAGTTTTACAAAACAGCCGTGAGACTTGTTATGCTCTATGGATTTGAATGGCGGCATGTGAACCATAGACATGTGCAGCGAATGGCAGCACCAGAAATGAAAATGCTAAGGTTGATGTGTGGACACATATGTAAAGATCGGATTCGGAATGACATAATCAGAATGAAAGTTGGTGTAGCTCCGATCGAAGATAAGATGCGAGAAAATCGCTTAAGGTGGTTTGGCTATTTGCAAAGGAGGTTAATGCACCAGTGAGGAGATGCAAGTTTTTGGATGTTGAGCCGGCTAAGAGAGGGTAAGGAAGGCCCAAGAAATGTTGAAATGAGACTATACGAAGGGATCTTAGTTTTTTTGGATCTAAGCCTGAGAGTGACCCAAGATAGATCTGAATGGAGCCCAAGAATCCATGTAGCCGATCCTACTTAATGTGGGAAAAGGCTTTGTTGTTGTTGTATAATGAATGACTTGATAATAGACCCAGCCTCAGACTTAATCTTTAAGAGGAAAACCCAAGAAAGTCTAGAAAAATCATCCACGACAACCAAATAAAAATGGTATCCCCGATTATCAGGGACAAGACTCAAACCCATACATCAAAATGAAGGAGCTCACACAACTGAGAACTACTCTGACTATGACGAGAAGTAAAAGAGGAAAGGTGATGCTTCCCAAGATGGCAAGCTTCGTACTGGAAGGAAGATCACATGGAGATCGGTGGGAGGACATGACATAGCTTCTGCAGAGGAATGTGGCCAAAACGAAGGTGCCACAGGTTTGGTGAGACTAGTCCAGTAGGAATCGTGGATGCACTAGCATGATGTGGCTGGACCAGCCTATAAGCCCACGCTGCTCACGGCCACATCCAATGACCATGCATGTGAGTATGTCCTGAAACACAAGAGACAAATGATAAAAAATTGCATGACAATGTATCTCCATAGGAGGTATGGTAGCTTCAGTAAGAATCTGGGCACGAGCTGCGTCATACTCCGAATCAAGGGTTGCTAGAAAGACCCCAGTCATCACAGAATCTATATATGCCTTGAGTTGCTCTGGCGTGGCAGTCAAGGGAATGTATCCATGTAGCTTCTCAAACATACCCCTCAAAGAAGTATAGAGGGTATGAAGGGGACAACCATTCTGCTTCGATGTGAATATATCATGCTGAAGCTGCAATATCTCCGATTCATTCTTCGCTTGTGAGTATGTAGCGGCGAGAATATTCCACATAGCCTTTGTAGTAGGCTAACTCAAATTATCATTGGCTATCTCCGCGGACACCGTTCCGGATAGCCACACACGTGCATATGCATCATCTACCTCCCATGCAGCATTTGTCCCAGTTTTGTCGTGTGGCTCCTCTGCAGTGAGGATGTGCTTCTTGTCATTGCATTGCATTAAACTCAGGAACTGCAAGGCCCACAGTTCATAATCCGTTCCATCCATCTTCACAATTGGTGCCGGACCATTGAAAGCACCCTGGGATGGAATATCTGCATTATTGTCTGACATGATGACAACGATCTCTCAAGATTGGGCTAGCAAACTGGACCAATAATGTCTACACAAACATATATGAAGATGGTTGTGGGTGTAGACTCAAACCACAACCACTTCCATTCCTTGGGGACTCCTTTGGATCGTTAAGGTGTCTTTAGACAAGTAGACTACACCCTGGAAGAACGAGAGGGAGCGCCTACATCACTGGTGTGTCACGCGGAAACACCTATCCATACAGGAGCACAGGTGCACAAACGTGCGAGCACGCAGACGCTAGTGCCTTGGGAGGACGAGGGTGTGCCTTAAAAGAGACACTAGACACGCAGACGCACGAGGAGATGCGCGCGCAGACGTACGCAAGGACGAAGGCGCACACAGCAGTGCGTGCGCAGACGCGCACAAGAACACGCGAGAAACCTGCTACGGCGGCGCGAGGAGAGAGGCGAGCGACGTGAGAGGCCTGTGACGGCGGCGCGGGGCTGGCCTTGATGGAGGCGCACGAGGTTTTTCGTAGGGACGGATCTAGGGCACAGGATCCGGTCTAGGACCGTCGCTTTGATACCATGTTAAAGGAAAAATGAGAATCATCATTTCACGAAGCCCTGGAGCTCTCTTATATAGGAGAAAAGCTCTATGGGAAAATTATATAAGGTAAACTGGAAAATAAACAAATATAAATAAAGACTATGAGATATAAGAATCTCAACAAATGTATATGACATGTACTTATCTCTTCTCCAAAACTCTCAACAATATTTCTCGTGGGACAAAGTCATAAGCCTTCTCCAAATCAATAAAAATCATATGGAGGTTCTTCCTTTTAGCATTATAAATCTCCATTGTTCTCGGCAAGTGGATGGCTTCAATAGTTGAGCGACTTGGCATGAATCTGAATTGGTTTTCTTTTACTTTTGAAACTTACCTCAACCTTCTTTCGATCGCACGTTACCAAATTTTCATAGAATGACCCATCAACTTGATACCTCTATAATTCGCACAATTTTACACTCATAATGGTCCATGAACAAATAATATCATTGTCTTTATCCCAAGTGATGTTCTTCCTAATCTTCGCAGCAAGCTTTATCTCTAGAATGTGCTCCTTCTCATACACATGATCATCAAGAATATATGTGACCATTTGGGAAAATTGGTTTCAGCCAATCCTTGAATCGAACCAAATGACGGTAGCCTTGTGCTCCCTCTCTAACTTCCCAATGATGTCGCATTGGTTTCCTCTAGCATCTTCCATGCACAACCAATAACTGCTCATAGCATACAAATATTTGTGTATAACTAATTTAGATCATATTAAAATATGATGGAGGTCCTACATGATTGGATACAAGGCAGTGTTGGGCAATACAACTTAAAATCAGATGTAAAGGCAGCATTATCGCATCTTAAGGGCCGAGGTTAAGGGCACGACTGTAAATTGGGGACTGTGCAAGCAGGAGGTAGCCCGAGGTCGACGGGGATCCTAGTAGCCAAGGATCGTGCAAGCAAAGGCCTGAGGCTTGAAGGGAAGCAGTGTGTGCAATGGCTTGGGAGTCGTGTGATTAGGACTCAGCAACTGGGAAGGTCGGTGGCCAATGGCTTGATTGGCAGGGTGGGTAGAATGGAAGGGGGTGGCTTTAATAATAAGTCGAAGGAGAGAATACTTTTTCTTAGTGAGAGGAGGGACCCTATGCCTCTATATAGGGAAAGGCTAAGATTAATATCATGTCAGATATTAAGTAGTCATCCTCTACTCTTATAATACACTCTCACTTCTTTTGAGCATCCCATAGGGTACTATCTCGAGGTGTTACATCATGCCCTTTCGATTTTTGTAATGTCCTCATTATGACATGATCCAAGCGTACTCCCAATAAAAACAATGGCTCCACATGTTGGAGCTCTTTCCTCCTAACTTTCATGGGGGGCGGCTTCACCTGTAGGGTAGGCATTTTCCTCTTATTACAGAGATGTTAAGTCTAATGCCATTTGTAAGGTCCTAGATCAAGACTCGAACCGTTATTAAGGAATACTCGCCCTGATAACTTATTAGGTTGACGTAGTCTAAACTTTCGTGAAGAACATTGAAAATTGAAGAGTAAAATCTGAGATGAGATGAGATGAGATGAGAAGAAATAAAATTGGCTTGATACCAAATGATGTAATTGAAAATTTCAAAGGGGAAGAGTTGGGTTGGGAAAGTAAGAAAGGGTAAGAAGAATAAAAGTCATACAATTCGTGTAAGGTTTTGGATGGGCATGCACGAAGATGCACAAGAGGAAATGGCACATGCCAAGTCGTGTGAGGTGGGAGAAGTAAAGGAAATGAGAGTGGGAAGAAAGGGTTTTCGACTGCGGGTTAGATGGCAACTACATGCCATTGTTCCGGGCGAACTTCTCTGATCAGCATATGGAGGACTTCTTTATCCTCCTGGAATCAATTCGGCAAGTTGACAAATTGACTGAGGGCCGAGATCACTGGGTCTGGAAGAGCAACTCATTCTCAGTTAACCGGGTTTATAAAGTAATCTACATACCCCCACAATCGAGGACGAACAACATGGTCCGTGACTGCAACTTTATTTGTGATCTAAAGATGCCAAAGAGAATCGATTTCTTCATGTGACTCCTTCAAAGAAGGTGAATTATGACAAGGGATCGGTGTGCCAGACTTTTTCCAGATATCCTACCCCCTTTGTGAAACACATGTTGAGAAGAATGAAGATCTCTTCTTTCACTGTGAGAAGACATCCGCTATCTAGTTGGAGTTGGACATTGATTGGTTGAGCTTACAAAATATGGAATCTTCTCGGGACTTGATGTATAAAGCTAAACAACGCTCTAGAGAGGATCATATGTCCTTCCGCAACTCTATGGGCAATTTGGTTGGCTAGAAATGATATTCTTTTTTTCCTTACAATGTTTTTACTACAATGATGTAATCCTTCACTCCAAGACTCTTCCCGATTCCTGATTATCGTAAGTCTTCTTGTAACTTTTCCCCATCTATTCTATTAAACTTGAGGCGGACACCATCTCATGGTTCCCCCCTTGTTGACTAAAGAAAGAAAGGGACGAGAAGGAGAGAATCTAAATGGAAGGAGGATAATAGACAAAAGGAGCCAAAACTTTCAATTATCGATCTCCTTATGTCTTGACATGGAGATTTCCTATTCTCTATATATGGGGTATACAACATATCCAAGGCATCTCTTGGTTTAAGATAACCATTATCAAGGCATCTCTTGGTTTAAGATTAACCATTATCAAGGCATCCCTTGATTTACATGCATCTCTTAGCTAAAAAAATACATGAATCGCTAGGCTTAAAATTATATATGTATATATAGGAAAGGGATCCTACTCCACTTTCTTTTTTTCTTTTTTCTTTTTTTGAAGCCAACTCTTCGGGGGAGGCACGGCATGGTGCTCGCCCCAAACATTTTATTAAAAAGGCGGAGAAGCAAAAGAGAAAGAGAGTTACAGACGTAAAGGATCGAGCGGATCCCGCTGGAAACCCAAAAAGAAGACGCACTACAACAACGACCAATCAGCGGAGAGCAAAGCCGAGTGCGCCAATATATTCTCCTTGTAAAACCTTTGCCCCCTGAAAATCTTCGAGTTTCGCCCAATCCGCATCGCCCAGATGCATGCGAATGGACGAAGGAGCTCCCCCCGCGCCCTATCTTTATTTGACTGCATAGAGTCCCAAAACGACGAAGCAGAGGAAGTGTTAATCCACGGGATTTGGGCCTCCGCCCAAATGACAGCAGTGCCCGGGCACTGGAAGAACAGGTGCTCCAAAGTCTCCACACTGCCTCCACACAGCGCACAGTCCGTAGAATCGAAACCCGTGAAAAACCTTGCGCATCTATCACGAGTCAATATCCTCCCGCGTCTGAGCAGCCGCAGGAAGAACACGACCCTCTCCGGGAGCTTGATACGCCAAAGCAATTTAAAATCCATGCACCTGAGGTCCTATTGTGAAATTTGTTGCTGCGAAATGGCCCTGAACGCCCGCCTTGTGGAGAAGACGCCATCGCGCCAAACCCAGTGATCCCGACCACCCGAGGGTGAGGGCGCATCCTTAAGCAACTGAAGGAGAGCCAAAAGGTCATCGAACCGCTGATCAGAGAGGTTGCTGGCAAAAGAAGGGAACCAATCATTCCCACTCCTGGAGGAAGCCACCGTCGCACGCGGATCCCTCGCCAGAGCACAAAGGCGCGGGAAGGTATCACCGAGGGGGACCACCCCCGCCCACCTATCGCGCCAGAACAGGAAGGAGTTACCATCCCCAAGCACAGGTTTAAAGAGATGTGAATAGCGCCGAGCAGCAGATACGATCCCCCGCCAGAAGGGGGTTCCAGAGCGTCGATCATCCAAGTCTTGCACCATCTCCACCCCCAGAGATAATACATCCCGTAGAATGGAAGGAAAGAAGCTGTTGGCACTTTCCCAAAGCCTGTTGACCCACTTGAGAAGCAACGCATCATTAACTTGATCTAGCCGCCGTATGCCAAGACCACCATCACACTTCCTCTTAGTCACCTCCTCCCAGGCCACCAGGTGAGGACCACGCGAAGAAGGTCCCCTTCTCCCCCAAAGGAAGTACCGCATCAGACCCTCGAGGCGCTTCCTAATCCCCACCGGGATAATCCAATTTGAAAGGAAGTAGATAGGTATAGAAGCAAGGACCGACCTAATAAGAACGAGCCGACTCCCCGAGAAAGCATTGCTGCGCTCCACCCGGCGAGCCTCCTTTCCGCCTTGTCCACCACCTTGTGCCAATCACGAAGTCTCGACCTCCTCGCCCCCAGAGGCATCCCTAAATAGTCGATTGGAAGTGAGGAAGGAGGAGTTCCCAGTAACAGCCCACATGCAGCCGCCGAGCCCGCATCCCACGTGAAAGGAAGCACTTTGGATTTGGATTGATTAATGAGAAGTCCCGAGAGCTCGCTAAAGATTTTCAACGTCACCGCCATCCCTCTGACCTCCTCCATGCCACCCTCGATGAACACAATAGTGTCGTCCGCATATTGAAGAGTTGGGACGCTCCGGTAGCCGCAAGAGAATCCCATGGAAAGGCCACGCTCAACCACCCTAGCCGCCATCCGTGGCAACACGTCCACCGCAATAACAAAGAGTAAGGGCGCCAAGGGACATCCCTGTCGCACGCCCCTTCTTGGCTGAAACCGATCGCCAACGACGCGGCCGTTCAACATAATAGAGAAAGAAGCAGTAGTAATGCACCTGCGCATCCACGATATCCACATATTTGGAAACCCACGAGCACGCAGCACCCTCCAAAGGAATTTCCAATCCAGCGAGTCGTAAGCCTTTGCAAAGTCCACCTTCCATAGGACCCCTTGCTTCCCCCTCCTCACCCAGCTCTCCACCATCTCCAAAGCAAGAGTCGTAACATCGGAGATTTGGCGACCACGGATGAAAGCAGCCTGAGAGGGCTCGATTAAGTCGTCAAGCAACTGTGCAAGCCTCCGCGCCAGAACCTTTGCCACGATCAAGTACAATGCATTGGAAATCGCAATCGGTCTAAAGTCTTCAATAGCGCACGGAGAGGAGGTCTTAGGCAACAAAACAATGAGAGCCCTATTGACCTGGTCGAAGCCCGCGTTTCCTTTGCAAAATTCCAAGACAACCTCCCAGACGTCCTTCCCCACCACCTCCCAGAAGTCCTTGTAGAACGCAATGGGGAAACCGTCCGGACCTGGCGAGACGTCACCGTTGAGATCCCAAACAGCACTCTTGACCTCCTCCATAGAGACCTCCTTCACAAAGCAGGGGCGAGAGTTGCGGGGTACCCTCACCCGACCAGAACCAATGACTGGGCGCACGAACAGAAGAGAACTCCCTGTAGTACGCGGCCACCTCACCCCCCAAAATCCCCTTACCCACGACCTCCCTACCCCCGAAGGAGATGGAATGAATATAGTTAGACCGCCTCCTGTTAAAAGCCACCCTATGAAAATAGGAGGAGTTAGCATCCCCCTCCCTAATCCACTTGATCTTAGCCCTCTGACGCCACTCCGCCACCCTCTTCCTTTCGTCCCTTTCCACCGCGGCCAACGCCGCCAACCTGGAGACAACCTCCTCGGGGCAGAGGTCCCTCTCCCCCTCCAAAGCATCCATTGCCGCAACGATCACCTCCGCATCTTTCCTGGCAGACGCCCTTGCCTCCCGCGACCTTTTTTTGAACGAAGCCAAAGCGGTCCGCAGACGTGCTAACTTCCTCCCAAATCTGACCACCACCGAGCGACCCTCGCACTCCTCATTCCAAATATTAGCCACCAACTCCCGGAAGTTATCCTCTAGCAACCAACACCTCTCATATCTAAAGAAACCCGCAGCGGGAGGCGAAACGTTGGAGACCCAAATGAGGGGAGTATGATCAGAGAAAGAGCGCGCCCGAGAGAGAATATTCGCCAGGGGAAATAACGACATAAAATCATGTGAAGCGAAGAACCTGTCAATGCACGATTTAGAGGAAGAACTCCTCCAAGTGAACGTAACGTCCGAAGCACGCAGATCTTCCAAATCCATGGAGTTAACGAAATCCGCAAAATCAGTTGAGCCCGGATCCGCACCCCCCCTGGACCGAGGTCTATCAGAAGCCCGCAAAGTAACATTGAAATCTCCCCCTATCAGCCAAGGCGAATTCGGATAATCCTGACTGACCCGCCGAAGCTCGTCCCAAAGATCCCTTCTCCTAACAGCACAACAAGGGCCGTACGCACAGGAGAAGATGATTGTTTCAGAATCCGCCTTCCTGGATAGCAAGACAGAGATAGAGTGATTGCCCTTGACGGCAGAGACAATGGAGAAAGCCGATGACTTCCATGCAACAAGCAAGCCCCCTGCATGGCCTATTGCAGGCAAAGCAGTGAATTCATCCAGATCCCCCGCCGCAAAAGAGCGCCAAACATCCTCGTCGAATATAGCCAGCTTGGTTTCCTGCAGAAGAATCACGTCGCACCCCCACTCTTTGAATCTGTTACCTAACACCCTTCTCTTATCCGCATCTCCCACGCCCCTCACATTCCAAGTTAAAACTTTCATTTGGAAACATTTTTGAAGCCCCACGAGGGTACCACCCCGGCCGCCTCCGCCACCGCTTCTTCGAAAGTGAGGCATGAGTGATGTTCCCTGGACATCGAACGTGAGGTGCGCCTTCTTCTGTAACGCTTGGAAGATCTCCTCGTTGATTCTCCTTCAGACCCAGCAGCACCGGGACCCCCCGCAGCACCATCGGAAGGATCACCCTGAGAAGACGCTCCACCGCGAGGAGAAGAAGGTTCTGCCCGCATAGTTGCCGAGTCAAACCCCGAAGAAGGAGAGGGGTCGAACACCTGAGATGGCGTATGGACCAAAGAGCCCAGAGCCACCGCAGGTAAAACAGGACCCGGGTCAGCCCTCACCGAACCCGCCTCATGTAGCTCATTCGGGTCAAGTTCGACCACCCGACAAACCGGTTCGCGGAGGGATCCGATTGAAGGACCGGCATTGATTCCAAGAAAACCAAACCCGGGAGAGAATACCCAGAAGGCAGAGTCTGGCGAGGCAACCGAGAAGGCCAAATCCCCACCGATATGTGTGCACCTACCCGCCACGTCACTCCTGACACCGCCAAGGGCGGCTACCATGCATTGACTCCATGCGAGAGGATGGGCATCACGTACGAGAACAGGTGAGGGCCTTACGAAAACACCATAGCAAGGCGAGACCCCCGAAGTGAAACCCATCTGCGGAAGCTTCTCCTCGAAAACTGAAACGACCCCCTTACCGGCCCTCCCATCTTGAGCATGTCGGTCCGGCTTCGGGGGCGGCGGTGGTGGCTCCACCACCGACAACTCAATCCTGCGGTAGAATCTTCCCAGCTTTGATTCCTCAATTTTCAAAAAAAAAAAATTTGAAAAATGCTTCCATGGATTTGCATAATTATATCCCTGAAATATGTCATTCAAATTTCGTCAGAAACAGATACTCCTACGGCCTCCATCCAGAACATGAAAAATACAGCAAATCTGTGATCGTTAAAAAATGATTGTTTGGATGGAGGCCGTAGGAGTCTCTGTTTCTGATGAAATTTGAATGACATATTAGAGGGATATAGTTATGAAAATCCATAGAAGCAGTTTTCAAAAAAATTAAAAAAATTTGAAAAAGAAGAAAATGGAGTAGGTAAGTTACCTACTTCATGGAGTAGGATCTCTTTTCTCGTGTATATATATATATCAAAGCAACCCTTGGTTTACATGTTTTTAAAAATAAACAACTAAATGTGAAATTTATATTCAAGCCCTTATGTGGTTTGCCAATTGCTGGTACTGCATCAATTTTCTCCATCTTTGCAAACTCAAATTCGAAAAGTTAAATTTTGATATTGACATGGTAAGTGCCAAAATGGAAGATGGTGACCAATCTGTTATTGATGAGCTTTGCTGCAAGCTCACAAAAAGTAAGGCCCTTGTAATATGGACTTACATGCAATTTTACTTGTCTTCTCCTATGAGACATCTAAGATTGACAGAGCTTCAATCAAATTTTCAAACTTGTACCACTCGTACTTTATTGTGTTGAACTCACACATGGTGATCGTATCTTAATAAGGAGCTCTGTTGTCCAAGCGAGTTTTGAAGGGCATAGAAGGTCTAATGGACTCATGCAATAAAGGTTTATCTGAGTGTACTCCGAAATTTAACAAAGAGATACAGGAGGCTTAGTTTAGATTGAATCAAAGTGGAATAAAGCATATGGGGTTTGATAAGTCTGTAGAGACAAGTAGAATCGAAATAAGGACAATTAGAAATGAAGAATGTAAACTTCAAACGTCTGCGACGTGATGTTAAGCGAATTGAGACCGGATCTAAACATTCAGCTCTTTTTCTATACGAATAAAATCAACATGCCTCCATAATGCTATTAGGATCAAATTGAGTTTCAGAAGACCTAGAAAGATGTGACCGGGACTAGTCTAGGTTCAGAAATGTAATATGTGATATCCATTCAGCTAGGCAATTTAAAGCGTTAAGGGGGTAAACAAAGGAATATGCATGGGCATATGCATATGATGTGGTTTGTAATATTTAAATTAAAACTATTAAAAGGAGATTGAGGAGTAGAGTGATCAGGAATCCATCGGCCATCTCCGTAGTTGAGCATTATAAGATCCCCACCCCCACATTATCATGCACTCCATCCACCCCATCACATTCGCCCTCTATTATCATGGTATTCCAACGTAGGGGAGCCATCTCCACCACCCACTTCCATCTTCAAGCTTCCCCATCTCCATCGACCTTGAGAACATATGTCTTCCAAAATTTTGCGTTTTTATTTTAAAGTTCGCGGACTTAAAAGTAATTTTGAAGCAAAGTCCGTGCATGGACAAGAATCCAAATAACCACGACCTACTCGGCCCGATCTGTGGCGCAGCCCAACTTGGGGTTTAAACAGGTCTTTTCCTAGCATGCACGTTCAAGCTCAAATATGTTATTAGCACTCAAATTCATATTCAGCACAATTTAACATCCAAAGGTTGGCAAACTTACGTTTTAAATGTGATTTTTTGGACATTTCATACCTTCCATCCAGGCATTTAAACATCAAATATTGCATATCCCTTATTAGTATTGACACCACTCATCTCTACAAAAAAAAATACAAACAAAAACTTTCTATGGCATGTCGTATTTATTGGTGATCTATCTTTAAAAGAGGTTGCCTTTGATGCTTAATTTAGGATCAGCATCAGGATATCCATACAGTTGATTATGACTCAGACATTTGTTTGTGTCCTCCATTTAGTCCGTGGAGATTTTGTGCAGGGCGCGTCACTAGCAATAGCCATGATGCGTTCAAAAAAGAACCTCAATGTGAAGCTCGTTACTGTTGCCGCCCTTCAAATGTCACAACACAGGTTCAAGAAAAGCATGGAGAAATCGAAGGAGTGGGGTTACAAACTGGGGCACGCCAAATCCCATCTAATAATGTGTGGCATCCATGAGATAAGTATAATGCAACTAAGGACGAAGCATCCATGAGATAAGTATAATGCAACTAAGGACGAAACATACTGATGGTAGAATCTGTTCTTTCAATTACCATGCTCAGGAATTTTCCTCTCAAATACGAGGAAGAGATAGAATAATTAAAGATGGACGGACCTGAAAAGTTCAACATGATCGGTGCAGTGTCGAGTCTGCTCTTCTCCTCCCTTGCAGCAAAGACGAGATAAGATGTACTGCAGAAAGATGGGACAAAACGGAGAGAAGCTGTAGAGTCGATGGCTTACCTGGAGGAGAACAAAGCCTCGAAGAGGGCGAGAGGAGGAGGAGAGGCGGTCGCGAAGGGCGTCGAGGAGCTTCTCTCTGTTCTGGACGTGCAGTTGCATCCGGATTGCGGGAGGGGAGAGGCGGGACGAAGCGGTGGGCGGCGGGGGATCCATCGCTCGCTTCCTCGCCGCAAGGAGATGCTCGATTTCGTTTTTCCTTCCGATGTAAAGGTCCCGCCAGTATAGTTCTTCCATGCCTTATTTTCCCATTGTGGGGGGCTTTATGCAAAGTTTTTTTGGTGGTTTTACACGTGTCCCACTGAACGTTTCCGCAAACACTTGCATTCCAATCCTTTTTAAAATAATTGCACTTATACCCCCATCGAAGCTCTACAAAAACACTTATGCTCGTCCGATTAGTTGTCATCTCTTCTCCTTCAAATGGGCGTTAAATTATAGCTTGTACTTGTACTCTATTGTAGCTCTGTGGGTGTAACGGCATGGAATTTTTTGAGAAACTTCAACGCTTATCTTAATCGTTATTGCCACGATTCATTGGCAAATTAAATCTAGACTTTATTAGCACAAATAATCACTCAATTGATAGCCATAAAAAGTCGTCTCCCTTAAGCCTTCACCATCTTTCATAGAGAAAGAGAAGAAGAGGGAGGAAGAGAGGGAGAGCGTTAAAGAGAGAGAGAGAGAAGGGTTTACGGGACATTCATCTTTGTCGCAGGAGAAGGTGGCGTCGAATCGGAGGAGGAGGAGGAGAGTGAGAATACGTGACCGGAAGGAGGCACGACGACCACGACAGAGAGAGGTGCGCGTTGGACCTAAGTTATGTATCGGATTAGGATTTCGTATAAATGAAGAGCAAATTTAAAATATGATCTATAAAGGTATACACTAGCATATGAGTATACGTATGAGTAATGTTTGTGACCAGAATAAGTATTGAATTTAATCTCTCGGGTCTTTAGGTTAGCATATGCTTTCACAAATTCAATGTTGAACAAACCTCTAAATATATATTGGATATTTATGTTAATATACATGTACCCATATCCAATCTAAAATAAATCCTTCCGAGACGTATCCTTGCATTCGCAAGGTAACATAAATTGCACCACAGAAACCGATGGATCATTTCATAATCTAATATGAAAACACTAATTAGTGCCAACGTATTTTCTCTAAATTAAGTAATTTATTGGATTCCGTTATTATTGAGTTGTGATCTATTATTGCCTATTCTTCTTATTTAACTTTGTTGATATTAACTTACATCTTACGAATATGTCAATTTAGCCCCCACACTTTGTAATTAGCTTTTTTTCTTAACTTATCTATTCCGTGAATTTCCAACTTTAGATTAAAAATTAACAGTAATTCGGAGACGAAAAAAAGAGAGAGGTCGGACTCATGTTTCTCTATATAGTTAAAATTTGAGCAAAAGAAACTTCCAACTTGAGAATGATAATAAAGACAGGATTAATTCATGTTATTGGTAATAAACGATAGAATTAACTCGGTAAATAACAGAGGTAGAAAAGCCAAACTTATTTACACGCATCTACTAGCGAGTATAAGAGAATTGGAGAAAAAATGGTAACCTCTCTGTCTCTTAACAATCATACCTGTAATCCATACATTTTACCTTTATCAGAGACAAAGAATTAGTTTTGAATGTATATATTAATAAGATATGTAAAGTACAAATCAGAAGTATATAATGATATACGAAGGAGCATAATGTATGATTTAGTCCTTCCCTAGTTGTATATAGACATGAATTATGTATGGCATTAAGCTTGAAAATACCTTTTGTGAGCAATAAAAGTGAAGGAATTGTGAGCATACTCCCCATATATTGATTCGTAATGAAGCTACATACCCATAAAACACTTTGAGTTATTGTGTTTGTACGTGTTAGTTCAATTTTGCATCTGATATTTATTTAAAAGAAAACTGCTACCTTTTATAATCAGAGAATGCTATTAATTTGGTTAGCAAAATGCTTTTATACATTGCAAATTCTTACGACAAAAGAAACGAATTTGATAGCCGTAAATAAGATTTAAGGAAGACTCGTAAAGAGTCACATGAACGATCGCAAGGGGTCATGTTAGCCCATAAGGCAACGCCGCAAGAGGCACATGGTTGCAAGGAACCACAGAGGCAAAATCTAAGTCCTCTACAGTTGTACCTACAATGTCATGTCATCGTCGCAAGGGACGTATGGTTGCAAGGAACCATGGAGGCAAAAGATAAGTCCTCTACATTTGTAGCTACAATGTCATGTCAAGCCATGGATCGCAAGTGCCAGCGGTTGAAAACGTATAACAAAATACGTGCATGAAAGTTATGTAAAAAATAGTTTATAAAGGTAAACCATTACATGTTATGTAAGAAAGTGGTTTAATTAAAGATGAACCAGTATACGTTATGCAGGAAAAGGGTTTAATTAAAGATAAATCGGTACAAGTTATGCAAGAAAATGGTTTATCTAAAGATAAACTATTATATACTATACAAGAGATGGTTTAATAAACCATTACATGTTGTACAAGAATTGGTTTAAGAAATATACACCATTAAAGTCATGGGGCTAAAATACAAATTGATTTATATGATAAAAGAAATATGTACTTGCTATGAATCATTAGAAATATGCCCCACAAGATGAAGGAAATGTATATAATATTTCTTATGAAATTTACTTATGTATACCCATGGTTATGAAAGAATCCAAATCATACATATTAGGAATCGAACTTAGACATGCATGGGAACAATTAGACACGTAATGAAGTTTATCCATGAAAACTCAAGTACATGCTTTATAGCATATTAAAGATTGTTAGAATTCACATGCATGCCTCCCGATATATAGTAGGCTTTAGGCTCATGCAAATATGTATTTATTTATTTCAGGTGAAGAACAAGTTTGACCAAGTACTCAAGTTCCTGCAACGGACTCAATGAGAATTCAATGTGGTATGAATAATACATGGTTGTAATGGATATCTATATACCTACTTGAACAGAGAGTCGTGTTGGGAAATTATTTAGTTTTTCTTTTTCAAGTATACAATTATTGATG
The DNA here is from genome assembly GCA_037367405.1 of Ottelia alismoides. Lineage (NCBI taxonomy): Eukaryota > Viridiplantae > Streptophyta > Magnoliopsida > Alismatales > Hydrocharitaceae > Ottelia > Ottelia alismoides. The sequence goes on along the minus strand of JAZKJV010010418.1, from coordinate 57,886 downwards.
ATGTAACGATGGAACTCTTATTTGAATTGGATTTTATGGATCCTTTTGATAATGATTTTTGTTGCTCATTGATTACCATGCATGAATCAGTAACGGTTCGGTCGTGCGAAATCAAGTGCACACTTCTGCCGGTCAGCACGATCCGTTCCGTAACAAATGATATCAGAGCCAGAGTTCCTCTGGGTGTAGGATATCCACAATAGATAGTGACCTAAGGCTAAGATGAATAGAGTCAAACTTAGGTATTACATGTAACTAATTGACCTTTGATTTTCTAAATCAGATGATCCATCATTGTGGAATTAAGGTGAACAAAGGTCGCGAGTCATCATTCAGATAATGAAATTGTCACGGACACACACCAATATTTATCAGTGTCGATAACAAGTATGACTCTGCAATGAAAGTATCGTGCACAAATCTTGGTGGATTCATACTGAAGACCTTTTTTCTCATCAATCCATTCATTTTACATAGTAAACATGATATGGAGAAAGTGTGGGTTCATACTGAAGTCCTTTATTCTCATCAATCCGTTCATCTTACATAGTAAACATGACATGGAGAAAGTTAAGAGTTGGATGCATTAGATGGATATGACTTTTGGAACTATAGTATGTCATAAGGAGAAGAAATATTTGTAATATTTTATTTAAAGATAGGGCAAAGAACTGATAGACTAAATACAATAGAATCCATTTTTTTGGAGATACTCTCAATCAAGTAAAGTGATTTTGCCTTGGACAATGTAATTAGATGATTGAAGAGTGTGTGATAGTGATATGGAGTGCGAGGAGTATGAGAAGCAAGTGAACTATTCATTAGGCATACATTATCATCTTGATTACATCACAAAAAAAAATATTGTTAAGGGCTTTTCTTGATGCCTTTTCGTATGATCATTCAACAGTACCTTCTTATAGAGAATTGGATTTCTCGATTGATGTTATCCCTTAAATTGCACTAATTTCAGAAACTCCTTACAAAATGACACCTATTGAAATGATAGAATTAAAGGATCGATTGTAGTAAAAGTGTGATAAGGGAGTTTCTCGCTGTGACTCAATGAATCTCCATAAAGAACACTTATTCTCTGTGTGAAAAGTAAAGATATGTCTTAGTCTCTGCATTAGTTATCAAACTGTGAATAATTTAACTTTGAGGGATTAACATCTACTGCTTGGGACTAATAATAGATTCATTTGATTATGAAGAGAAAAGATCTTTTCTAATTAACATGGAATAAAGGAGGATGGCATTCTACAAATAGCTTCCAAATTAAAGATTGACCTTCCTGAATTGTTTTAATCAGGCATTTTGATCTCTTACGTGCTCTTGCGACTTTTACAGAACTTATGAGTAGGATTTTTTTGAGAAGATCGTGATAGATTTATGATTGTATCTGTAGATGATATTATTATATACTTCATTGATATGGAGAAATATTTAGAGATTCAAGGATTTCTATGGTAGCAAGGCATATTGGTGATCCATGTAGAACTTTTTCACATATTGTAATAGCAATGACAAACCTCATTAGAAAGGATGTGAGGTTTGTACTTTTATAGGAATGCGATTGAAGTTGACCATGACCCTTACCTGAAGCTTACTATTACGCATTAGAGGCTTGTAGTTCACATTGATACATCTGACAAAGAAAGTAGGGCATGCTTTATGAAAAAGGTATTAATTATACATCATGTCAACTAAGATCACAAAAAATAACTATCCAACTTTTTACTTGGAGTATCCTACTCATGACCTGGAGTTAGTAATGATAATATTTTCTCTAATAGATTGGTGAGATTATCGTTACAACGAGATTTTTTTCGTAATCTAAAGGATCAATGTAGCAAATAAGATTTCGATCTTTCAAAAATGATTGAAATACCTAAGAAGGAGCAATATTATTTTATTAATGGAATAGATTATGATGATGTGTTATATTATTAAATATTTTGGATTCTTAGTGACAATAAGTTAAGGTAGGAGACATTATATGAATCTCAGAGATTGATGTAAACTACTCATCCATACATGACAAAAATGTCTAAAGATATCCAGTGATATTACTGTTGGCCAACGATTAAGATAGAGATTATATAATTCATTTCTAAAATCCTAATATGACAATAGATTGGGATGGAACATCCGAAAACAACAAGCCATGCTCAACTTTTGGAGATAATAGAGTGGAAATGAAGCATATCACATAGATTTTGTTACGGATTTACCAAGACGATGATACATCCTTATGATGCCATACATGTTAGCGTGTGGATGAATGGATCAAATAAGCTCTCTTCTTATTTACTTACTTGGAGCAATCGATGGAGAGGCTGGTTAAACTGTAGATAAATGAGATCGACAACCTAGACAATGGCCTACCATCAATTATGTCAAACCAGGACACGAGATACATATCTTAGCTATGGAAATGTCTTCAAGAGGTTATGGATATGTAATTTAAGTTAATAATAATCCTTTTCTCTATAGAGATAAGGTTAATCATCTAAGATCATCAAGAGATTTGAAGCCTTGTTGGGAGCATGTGCTTATGATTTTGTAGGAATCTTGGATAGATAATTTCCTTTGGTAGAGTTTTCTTAAAATAAATGGTCATCGCTCGAGTATCAAGATGGTTTTGTATGAAGCATTCTGTAGAATATCTTGAAGATCACACTCTCATTGAAGCACTGCGGGTGAAAGCATATTTTGGGATTAAAGCCAGTCCGTAGTTATAAAAAGAGTGTTGGAGAACAAGATAAAATGCAAAGGAAATCCACAATCATTGTTATGTCTCTTTATCAAGAAATCCTGAGGACAAAATTTTTTTAAGGGTGGTAGATTGTAACGGCATGGATTTTTTTTGAGAAACTTCAATGCTTACCTTAATACCATAGCCACAATTCATTGGCAAATTAAATGTGAACTTTATAGGCACGATTAATCACCTAATTGATAGCCAGAAAAAGCCATATTTCTTAAGCCTTCACCATCTTTCACCAACGTGATTCTTAGAGAAAGAGAGGGAGAGAGAGGGAGAGCGCTACAGAAAGAGAGAGAGAGCTTGAGAGAAGAATTTACAAGATATTCATCTTCGTCGTAGGAGAAGGCAACATCGAATCGGAGGAGGAGGAGGAGGAGGAGAGCGTGAATACGTGACCGGAAGGAGGCGCGACGACCACGACAGAGAGAGGTGCGCGTTGGACCTAAGGTATGCATCGGATTAGAACTTTGTATAAACGAAGATCAAATTCAAAATATGAACAATAAAGGTATACACTAGCATACACTATCGGATTAGAATTTGAGTAATGTTTTTACTTTTTACCTAAGGTATGTATAGGTTTGACCCCGTAAAAAGTGGTCCATTGGCAATCCTAATTGCCTGTGAACTCCTAAAGATGGGAAAAATAATGATCAATGGCTAGTAGAGAGAATCAAATTTTCAAAGAATGATGTCCATGCTTGAATACATCAATCCAAGTTACATGCAGGACCATGTATAAATATCTCGACAGATGTACTTCTTTTTCTTGGAGTGACCTTGCTTATTTGGAGCACTATATAATTCCTCATATGACCTCTTTAAATGATTCATAAATAGCTCCCTTGTTGCAACACCACTAAGGAAAAAGTTACTTATCATCAATAAGACTTATTTAAGTTCATTTAATATTTTAGAAAGAAATATGCAAATGTTTGAAGATATATCAGTTGCTAACCTGTGATATTGTGAGATATATTACTTCAAGAAGATTATGAGATTGATTTTGTGATTGAGATGCTTAGGAATCAAACGACAGATCAACCATATATGTATATACATGCTCTCGTGATGATAAGTAGATCCACAACGAGCAAATTTATCTCTTGTATGACCCTTTGAAACCACTTCATCCTCTGACCTAACTCGATTTTTCTTTAGACTTCTCGGTGACCTTTTTGTATGTACTTGCATGGTGATAAGGAAGACCACCAAGTTGCCACTTCATGTAAATTTAGATACATAATCAAATATCAACAACATATATTCATGCATGAAGGAGACTCCACTTCTGTGATTTTGTCATCTGACCTTCTAATAAGAAAGCCTTAGAGGTATATACAAATTGCTCTCACATATTACAAATAAAAAGGAAGAAATACCCCTATCCATCTTACATCTTTTGATCATCTTTTATCACGGTTGTCACGATCTTTATTGAATATATTAACTTGGATGAAGGTAGATGCTTTGCTATTAAAATTTAAGTTGAAATATTCACTCAAATTATCAGTGGTATAATGGAATTAGGATGCCTCACTAAACATATGCCTACTCCTTATGTGAGATATCTAATCTAAATACTCAAAAAACTCCCAATGATAGCTCTGGTCTCAATCATACAAAGTATAAAATACCTCCTCTCAAATGACCTTGCAATAGACCAAAGCATCTTTCCACTCTTTTCTCATGGATATTCCTTCTTAAAATTATTGTAAACATGCCTCATGCATGCCATGTGCTCAGCCTCAAAAAACACTTGGACTATTATACCATCTAAACTCTTTTTCACATCAAAAGCTATTGTTAGCCTATTTCCTAAACCAAACATAAATGCTACCTGCAATTTCACCATGAATTAAATCCAATCTTCCATTGACTCGTCTTCACAAATATAAATGCAATAAGGAATAAATCATGTGTACCATATAAAAAGTGTAACTGCATGCAAAAGGCGAAGTTATTTTGCTTCAGATGACACTCATCTAATGAATCCAATATTCATCTACTTTGTACTTAAATCTTGATTTAAAAATCCGTACCAAATAACTCCAAAAAAAACATTAAAATCACCTTGTACATTTATCCTCATAAATAAGAACATGGTATTAGCATAAAAATACAACAAAAAGATAAAAAGAAGAAAAAAACAAGAAAACATAGAAGGATATACAATATGTATATATGTATAGATGGACACAGAAAAAAAAGACTAAAGGTTGCAAACCATATTTATGGCCCTAACATAACACCATGTTAGACTGATTGTAACACCCATACCCCTAAACATAGTGCCACATCTAAAACTCACGAAGTGTGGGTGTGGTTTATAAGTGGTGGGGATTATTACTTGACAACTTGGGCTTAAGCATTTTGGGTGGTTGTCAATGGATCCATCTGGGCCCGAACCCAACAAGTTGTCAGGGTCAGTTTTCCTCGATGATGGACCGAGGACCTAAGCCCGGGACGTTACAAATGGTATCAGAGCCATGTTTCCTCTGATAGTGGAAAGGGCTACCCAAGAGGTGGAGCCGCCCCATCTGGGCCCGAACCCAAAAAATTGTCAGGGTCAGTTTTCCTCGATGACGGACCGAGGACCTAAGCCCGGGACGTTACACTGATCGACAAAGAAACAAGAAGAAAAACCAAGAAAACTACAATAATAGTCCAAATTTTGCATAAAACACATGTATATGCTATAAATAAGGTACACAATGACCTAATAAATTCATTCACACAATTTTGGAATAGGTATTTCGTTAACCTTGTATAAAAAATTATATAACAATATAAAAACTATGTGCAAATTGCACATTTAATAATCACGAAGAAAACCCAAACCGTAATTGGACAAATACCAACTTTCCTCGTTTATAACTTTTTTTTATTAAAATTCGAATGACTTTAATTCACCATTGAACTTCATTATACAAAAATAATATTTTCAAAAAGTGTTCCAAAAATACAAAGGAATGATTTTTGTATTTTGAACTCATTTATATATTTTTTCCTGGATAAGTAAAAACTTCAACATTTCGTATAGTTTTTACTTCAAACTTTTTTAATATAATTATTATTGTAACATCTCAAATAAAATGCTTAGAAAACACAAAAACAAGTTAAACATACTAACCTTTACATATATCAATATAGTCCAAAGCCGAATTTCCAATATGTCCGCCTTATCTTAGTTATCCTTATTTAGTGCATATGACTTCCAATTCAACTCTACTGACAAATAAATGTGATATCTAAAAATACAAAATTGTAATAAATTTTACCAGTGAAAATTAGGATTTGGCAACTTTTTGAGTATATTACATATAACTTATGAAGTTAAATAAAATATACACGACACATTTGAATTACAATGTCTTCTATTCTTATTTTTATATATCTCTGGATATTGCGCATAAAATATAAAATATTAAAAGCATGTCAAAATAAATATATGAAATATAAGAATCATTGTCTATAGGTATCTATTACCCACGTATACCAGTGTACATTTAAAATCTTATATTTGGTAAAACTAAATGTTCATAAACATATGCTCATGTACCTAAAATAATGCATTGTCTTTATCAAATAAAATATATATTATTTTAATAAAAATAAAATGAATTGGAAAATTTAAAAATAAAAATATAAGTATTTATACCTTGAAAATAAAATCCTAACTCCCACTAATTCCTGTACTTGAATATGGACCTTTCTAAAAATTTGAGGATAAAAATTGCAAAAGCTTCATTTTTACACTTCTAGTTTTTATTTTATTTCATATAATTATTGTGGTGCTGACATAGCACAACCTTCATCTTCCACCTCCGGTCGACTCACTATACAAGCCTTTACCCATGCCGACCGCCTTCTTCCCCACATTCTACCAACTACTCCGATCCACCCTTCATCTTATAGTTCACTCCTATCAAATAGCCACCAATTCCCTTTCTCTCATCAACTTCTCAATTGCCATCAATATACCATATTTCATCTCCTACACGACATCAAAAATGCCCCCACACCATTAGGGCACTGACATACCTTCTTCAGACTAAAGATCACTACCTTTGACAAAAAGCTCGCTTGAGCCCCTTCAAGAAATAAGGTGGTTAGGATTGCTAACTGAATTGAATCATTCGTATTTGAATAGAATTCATTCGATAAAAAATCAAAGCTCTGCCAAAATAAAATGAACCGGATAAGAATTTGACCAATGGAATCGTTTACCAAATGATCCGCATTTGATTTAACTTGTATTCATTCAATAATAATTCGATGTCACTTCGATATACATATGCATGCATGGATGGATGTATATGCGTACGTATGTATACATATACACTCACACATAAATATAGTGGAAACATTAAATGAGGTGTGATCCTTTCTCGGAGTAGGAAAGCCTTAATTTAATATTGCCAAATCTAGTTTAATGTCAATATTGAAACCATTGATTTTATACATAGTTGGTTTCTTTTATAACCAACGGTCAAGTTTCCATGTTTGTAGGATTCTCCTTTCCCATATAAGCTATTCAATTATTCATTTCATATTTATAATTAAAATCTTTGACATACTTCACTTGAAAAATTAACCGTTGAAGATATTTTTATATTATTTTTATACATTTGCACCATATTACTTTAAATAAAATAACTATTTTCGTGAAACGAATATCATGTAATGTCTATTGTTACATTTCTACATTATCACATCATGTTGTAAAATAAATTAGTATTTGTAAGATAATAACTCAAAAGGTTAAATTCATCACATTTTAAAATAAATAATTCTCTCAAGGGAAAATCATCTATGAAGTTTCAGTTACTGTACTTGTTACTTGTCATTTAACAAAAGTATAATTTAGCAAGATTAGTTCAAATTAGAAAAGTCAAAATTTGAATATTTATAATCGTCTTTGTGTTTGTAGTGATTTTATCATTGTAAGGCATTTGCTGTTCTTCCTGTTATTTCAAATAATAAGATTAGTTTGTAGTATTTTTCTAGAAGAGTTTGATTTTGCATTGCTTCAATATGTAACGTTAATCATAATGTGTTCAGCTTTTTATCATAATATTCGATCTCTTTTATAGGCCTCATATTCATATATTTTATTTAAATATTTACTCATTCGAATGAAAATGAGTTAAATTAATATTAAAAAGGCATACAATAACTATAAAAAAAGGCATTTTTTGCATTACACATAATCCTTGGTTATAATTTTTTTTGTGTATTTTAATTATTTATGTTCTAAAATCAAGTCCTTAAAAATATAATATTATTTATATAAAAAATTATATAAGATGTTAAACATTGAATAACATTTCAAATAAAATAAATGAAGAAAATTAAAATATTTGAAACTCAAAATAAATTGAATTTAATATAAGGTAGCAAATTCATTTTCGAGTTAATTCGAGTTTGGATCAAGAACTTTTAAAATGAATTGAATCTTGGTAAACTCAAAAGTATTCGATTCTATTAGGAACTGCATAGATGGTGGCTTGAGGTGTCGATCCATGGTGGGGGGAAACTGCTTTTCCATATGAATTGGGGATTTAGAACCCAAAAGTAAGAATTTGATACGTTTGATTACCAATGCCAGTAGGGGACGGATAGCACATGGAGGTGTCAAAAAAAACTCGAGTTCGATATTCTTTCAGGTTTGATTCAGATTCAGTTCGAAAATAAACGAGCCAAACCTTGATATAAGTTTGGGTCCATTTGTTTAAATGAACCAAACCTTGAAATGGTAGATTCGCTCAGGTTCGGTTTGTTAAAAGTTCGATACACAATATATATATATATATATATATATATGTGCGTGTGTGTGTGCGTGTGCGTGTGCGGGTGCATGTGCGGTTGCGGGTGCGTGTGTGTGTGCGGGTGTGCTGTGTGTGCGTGTGGGTGGGTGTGTGGGTGTGTGTGGGTGTGTGTGTGCGTGCGTGCGTGTGTGTGTGTGTGCATGTGTGTGTGGGTGCGTGTGTGTGTGTGTGGGTCCGTGCGTGTGTGTGTGCGTGTGGGTGTGCTGTGTGTGTGCGTGTGTGTGCATGTGTGTGTGGGTGCGTGTGTGTGTGTGGGTGGGTGCGTGCGAGTGGGTGTGTTGTGTGTGTGCGTGTGTGTGTGTGTGTTTTCCCTTGAAAAATTATATGAAGAATGAGGAATTTGCACGATGAAGCAAATAAGGTATATGGATAAAAGTCAACGACCCTTAATCAAGACATATCAAAGGGATGTGGCCATTCCACATCCCCAAAATACTTAGATTTCAAGGAGTTCCATTGCTAATCGAACCCTAAACGAATCGAACCAAACCTTCACAAATCAGGGTCAAGCTGAACCGAACCTAAACACCATTTTCATCTTATCGAACCGAACACGAACCTCTAAAAATGCTAAACGAACCAAACCTAGGTTTGCTCAAGTTCGGTTCGTTTACACTCCTAATAGCGCATAACCAAGTCCGGACCAACTGAAGTAATAATAACGCCGATAATCCAGATAACATAAATTTTATGAATTTATAGGAGCCAAATTATCCGCTTCTTTCCACTAATAAATTATTTAATCGTTATTGCATGCCTTTAAAGCAGAGAGAGAGAGAGAGAGAGCGCTTTTGAGACAGACTGTTTTATTTGTAGCGATTTTGAAGATGTATGTGTTAGACTTTTGTAGCGATTTCGAAGATGCCTGTGCATAATAATTTTAGAGGAAGGACTTTTCAGAAATAACATATCATCATCTAGTGGACTAAATTCCTCGTGCATTTTCGGAAAACACAAATAAAAAAATAAGAGCGGAGGTAGCTCCATTAAGCCCTTTTAGAGTTCTTTAAGAAAGTTTAGTATGATAATAGATGTCCTAAATATGAATGTACACCGTCATAGGACTGACCTTTTGGAGCTTGGCCAGCATTCTCCTCTGCGAGAAGAAATGATGCAGAGAAAATGCCACTGCAGCAAATTTATTTCATGTTGAAGACACAAACTCGGATATGGGGTCGCTTGTTGTCGCCGTACAAGGTCTCTACTAATCTTGATTTGCAAGCAACTTTATTTAAAAAATGAAGCAATCTTACAAACTGTCATACATGTGAAGTAACTACTCTACAGTGGGGGAACATGTACTGGAAACATAATTTAACTTCAAAAACTGTAATTAATCTACAAAGAAAGGGGGGGGGGAATCTGTTATAATGTAGAAGTCGATCAAAGTATCGCGAAGTCCACTGGGACAGATTCACACAGACAAACTCGTCATGGCCTCGAGGGCTTGCTGGCATCACAGGAGTTCATCTCACCACCAGGAGGCTGCTATAGGAGGAGGTTGCGCGTCTCACAAAGAATCCGAGAGAAAATCCAAACTTGTCATGTTGGCCTGAGCTGACCCCGTCTCTCAGTATGTACAGAAAGGGGTTAGTTGAGGGCGTCCATCCATTGAAGATGTAAAGAAGGCACACGTCTAATACTTCAAGTAAAGTAGTCTTGCTGCAGAAGTGCAACAAATTCAGAAGATAAGTCCTCGTCCTTCCTCTTTACTGCTCCGTTAGGTTCAACATGCCACCAGATTCCAGAGGAAAGTGGCGAGTAAAGTTCTGGATAATAAAAACATGGTAATAAACAACAAGATTAGTCATTTCATGGGGCTATTTGTATCCATTTGGACAAAATATTTACCCTTTCGTTTACGGTTGAGTAAGGGAGCCTACTTCTCAAATACATCATGTTTTGTTTTGCAGAAACTCTCATAATGCAGTCATGAATCTCATGATGGGTTTTAAGAATTCCTTATCTAGATATGCAAGAATAGAGTCTTAGAGTAAAACGCAAACAACCCATCACCTATATTTTGATGCCAAAGGATGATTATTAATGTTAGTAGTCACCCAGTTAAATTATTTATATTTCTTTGCTAAAGCTGAGTTCTCCCATCTATACCGTGTGTCATTCCTCCCTTTCCCCCTCCCTACTCTCATCCCCTCCGATCCTATGCTCTATGTCATCCTCCCTTTCCTCTCATATTCTCTCTCTCAACCATACAAACAGTCTCTCTCTCTCTCTCTCTTATATTATATATAGGAGAAACTTAAAATGAGATTGAAGCTCACCACTCATCCATCTATTTTAAATCACATAGTTGAAATAAATGGTCTATTAATTGTAATAATTTATTGATAAGAAACATATTGTAGTCATTTCGTCACATTCTAAAAATAGAATGTGACAACTCATAACCTAATTCGAATGGGCTCTCTCTCACGTTGGTGGCAACATTGGCTCTCTTTCCCTTACAACGGAGGCGGTGCAAGGATGGAGAGGGGGCACACAACGGCCTGGAAGGAGGTTGTGTGGCTGTGCTCAGCAACCTAGGAGGAGGTTGTGTGGTTGCACACAACTTGGATGGCGGAGAAGCGATGCAACACACGGCGATCATGAATCTCGCACCCATATTTCAACGATCTTAAGGTTGATCACCCGATCAGATCCTCCTGTTGGTTTGATCTTAAACATGTTTTTGGATCTTATACTTGTTTTATATTAGTTTTGTGATGGAATTTTAATATTTTGTGTGGAAGAGCGCAGCGATGCATGGTGTCGCACGATTGGAAAGGGGAGCGTGCAGTGGCGCACAACCTGGAAGACGGAGGAGCGCGACAACGTGCAGTATGGAGGCTGCGTGAAGGTGTGCAGTGGAGCCAAATCCCAGCTTTATATTTTAGAGCACGTCTTGTATTTGTGTACAAATACCTAATTTTCTTTTACAAATAGTAAAATGATTTTTACAAATCTCAATTATTGTTTACAATCTCATATCATTTTTAACATTTTATCAATTTCTAACAGTTTACTTTTTGTTGCAGAACTCCACACAAATATTACAAAGTGACAGCAAATTTTTTACAAAAGAACCCGAAACATCCGGAATCTACATAAACCCGGACCCGATCCGATTTGGGTCCGATTAACCCAATAAAGTTATCTGACCACATTAGATAACATAAATCGATCAATTGATCATGAATCAAAAGTCATTCGGGCGAAATCGACCAAAAAACGGTCGCTTCGTAATGCGCACCGTGAAAAAGCCGCGATGCAAATTCGGAAACCGCAAAACGAACCGAGACCGTTATTAGATCCGATTCGACGATACAAGACCAACGGAATCGACCGTTCGTCAATCGGAGGTCGTTTGATATTTTAAAATCACAAAATTTAATCTTAATCAAAAACCGTATCCGAAAATTTCGTGTATTCAAAACCCGATCGGAAGTATATCAATATTATACTCATTTCAATCGTCGTTGAAAGACGATCAAATTGAGATACTTCACATCGAATTCCGACATTTGAGGTGCAAATACGGTCAACATTAGTATCTCAAATAAAGAGAGTTTTTGGTTAAAAATAAATAAAATAAAATTCTTATTTTCCAGATTTCTGTCTGTACAGCACAGCAGATGGCACTTATTCTCTCTCTTTGACCTCTTCTCTTTCTTTTCCACTTGGTTTATTCCTATTTCCACTTGTCTAAATAATAGCACATCTACTCCCCTTATAAATATCAACCAAATACCCCAAACTTCTCCTAAAAACCAGCCGTAGGAGCTCAAAATACTCTCCCCCTTTTTGCCTCTAAACCAAATTCTGGAGCCTTCTCAATTGTTGGAATTGCTGCTACAGCAGTTCTGGAGTTCTTGGAACCTCTCTTGTTGCAGCCTGGAGCTTTGGAGCTGCTCCAAATCCAAGAAAAATGGGAGCAACTGCTGCTTCTTTGCTCAAATTCCAGCCTTGCATGAAGTTCTATCTTCAAGTTTTGAAGTTTTTTTAGGTACAATCCCTTTTCACCTTCCTCTTTGCTGCCATGCATGTTGCTTTTCACTTAATCCCAAGATCCAAATGTATAATCAATGCTCCATTTAGCCACTGGATTTATTTTGTATCAACATTTCTTCTTAACATTTCATTCATGCTCACAGCACTACATACTTGGAATTTCCAAATTGAAGATCTAATTAAGTACATTCCTTAATCTACACCTTGCTGCCATATATGCATGTTACACTTGATCATATTTAAAATCCTCAACCATTCCTATTGTTGCTTGCATGCCTTATATTGTGCACTATTTAAGTTTCATTTGGATGATATGTATAATCCTTTTCACCTTCTCTTTGTTGTCATTCATGAGTAAAAAAAAAACAATTCAAAACCTATTTCTTAGGCCACTGGTTTCCTGTTTCAAAAGTTAAAATTTCAATAAATTAGCATGCAAATTTTTCCAGGCACAACATGATTGCAAGACAAAAATATTTGTTGTATAAAAGTTAGAGATCAGTAACTTGGGTGACTTAACTATTCTTTTCAAAAATATAAATTTTTGTATCTTCTGCCAATGAGTGGTAAAATATATATTTAAAAAAAAGTACAAGTTTGCAACCTGCCTAAATCATATATATATATAGTGGAGGATCTTCACGAAAATATGTATTTTTATATTTTAATATGCCTTCTATTATTGCAGTTTATTACCTATTCCATATGTTTTCTTTGTTCAATTCGAACTAAAGTATGATTTGGTTAATCTCTTCTTATATAAAAAAAGGGTTCAACACCCCTTTAATAAGTTGACTGAATATAACACTGCCGTTTTGGTGCTTGCATTAACTTAAGTAGTAAAACATAAGATTTGTTAGTTGTTAGTAAATTCATCAATTGGTATGTTATACCATTTCTAGAGTTTTTCCGAGATGGAAATACAATCAAAAGTGATACACTTTTTCTCAGAATTAAAACTGTACTGTTAAGACCTTAAGGTAACTATCAAATAATAGTCTCATTAAAATTTATGGCCTTTAAATAATGGCCCAACGACCTGTATCCATGACATCCTGCCATTAGGGAGAAGGGTCTATCATGCAATTCCATGATAAAGAATTGATTGCACTGTTTCAAGGATTAGTTAGTTAAAAGAACAATTCGTATGTTAATATATATATATGGTGGAACAAATATAGAACCTGGGTAATCTATGATATTTGAAGATTTGGAACTTTAACTCTGAAATATCGCGAAGTATAAAGGTTGGTTCAAGTTGTGATAGTTAACAGGCTTTTAGATTTAAATTAAGATTATATGTTATCGTTGACCAAAATTTAATTTAAGATGTATAAAGCCAAAATCAGTTTTAGGTATTTCTTATATTAAGGTTCTCTCTCTATTTTGCACTGTAAATTCAGAAATGAGCATAGAAATAACTTATGTTGCATGTACATTGTGAGTTAGACGGATTTTTGTCTCTTATAATTAAAATATTAACACTTTGCTCTTATAGAAACAATCAAGTGATAAATCTAAATGATAATTGTCAATCAACTGATCATTGATTATAACCATCTATTTGTTTATATTACTAAAGGAAAGTTGTGACAAATAGTAGATCTATAAGTCATCTATATGAGAAATTCAAAAGGGTCTGAGTAGTCACTTGAGTAGTCAAGGAAGGGATGAAGTAGTGAATCAGTGATATAGTAATAATAATAGTGCTGGTCATGGTGACCTTTACACCTGACTGTGCGAGGGCGCGGTGACCCTCAACTGGGCGGAGGAAAGGAAGCCCAGTTTGGGCAGCGGCCGCCAAGTGCGCGGGTTTAGGATCCTAGTCCCTTTTCGGTTTTTACGCGAGCTCGCAGTGTTTTTACGCCTCGTTGGGATCCAGACTTTAGACCAATTCCGCTGACCCTTTGTTTTAGGATACCCAGGCAAGGGATCCTCGGTTTTTCAGTTTTACGTACGAGCTCGGTTGCCCTCGGTCGGGTTGTTTTTCTAGAGTGACTTTTCCGGGAAGTCCGTCTCACCCGTCTCAGTGGTGTAGTTTGGGAGTAGACCTATCCCTCTATTGGACCGTCCTTCCAATTAGGGGGCGAGACGGAAGAGCCCTTTTGTTGGCTTCTTCACCGCTTGAGTTTTTCTTTCGCCAACAGACTTGGCGATTCTACATCCAGGTCATCCATATCTATATCTACATCATTTAGAGTTACATTTGAGACTGTTGCACTAAGGTTTGAAGGGATTGATTCTACATCCAAATCATCCATCTCTATATCCACATTATCTAGAGTTACATCTGAGACAGTTGCACTTAAGGTTTTAAGAGATTACAATTAAAGTTGAGTAAATGGAAAAGACGATAATCTGATTCGAAATCTCATTAAGCTAGTGGACATGTTGGGAACTTAGTTAGGATGCATTATACTACATCGCATGCCTACGGAGGCACCCCAACCCTAAGACTTTTCCCAAGTCTTAGAGTCATAGTGTGAGGTTTCACACGAACCAAGAGCACAGACTATCGACTAGACTTAAGAATTTAATAAATCATTATATCTTCTTATCTCATCTTTCCCATCATCAAAATCCACAAATATGATCTCTAAGTAATTTGAGAATAAAATATACTTACTTATGATCAATTAGTTACAATATAAATATGCGTATGTGGAAAATGTTGGGTTAATGGCTAATCATGAGAGGTGCTTACTAGAAATTTGGAAACCTTTTACATTTGCAAGTAGAAATAAAATTAAATTGAGTTGTTCCACCTTTCTACTTGTTACTTTTGAACATATTAAATCCTTATTTATGTTTATAAGTTTTTGGGAGGTACCAGCGCCCGCTGACGCCTCTTCTTTCCTAACATGTTTGGCAGGCAAACGGTCTGTTGTTTAGTAGCTGTACATGGTTCCAGGAGATAGAGTTTATACTAGAAGGCATGTGTTTTTGTGTCAAGTTTTTGTTCAGTTAATAATGTAATATGCTTCGTTTCTCTTCAGTCAAATTTTAGGGATATTGTATGTACTAGCAGACATTGTGCATGTTGTAAAATTATATGGAAATTAATGAAATGAGATTTTGGTGCCATTTGTCTCTACAGCTTTGTGGTTTTGATTGTGAATGTGAATGTCATATGTAGCTTCAAAGCGCGAAAAATTTCCCCATAAATTTATGCTTTCAAATGCGATGTCAATAAATGGAATATTGCGAAATGTGTCGTTAACAGGTACCCGGATCCTCGGGGAATCACATAATGGGAATCTAAGAAATGGATTGTTAAATTTTACAAAATCGAGTCTAAATTCTACACAATCCAAGTCGTGTTTACAAATAGATGCATTAAATTGCATTTGCAGAGAACATTTTCAGGAATCAACAATAAAGAAATTAACGAAAAAGTCCAAATTAAAATGAACATAAAATGGTAATTGACATTATTAAATGGAATCCAAATTTAAATGGAAATAAAATGACTAAAGTACATTTTTTGACAGCGCACCACTCGTTGACGGTTCACGACAAAAGTGGTGAGCCTCAATCTTATTTTAAAGCCAATCTCATTTGAAAGGTACCATGCATATCAGGAAAAAGAGGGTGCAACATCGAGGAGACACCCACTCGTAACCTTCTATATATCCACATTATATTTTAAAAAATAGTTTTTTAGAAGAGAAAGGGTGCTATCTCGAGATGGGACCACCGCGCCATATATTAAATTAAAGTAACATAAGATAGTACATTAGGATACATGGCTCCAAGAAAGACAGAACGTCCTACAATGTTTAAGGACATTTTCTAAGCGAAACATTTGCTCACGGAAAATAACCTCATTTCTACAACACCAAATTGCACATAAGATCGCAAAAGAATAAGAGCTATCTTCATAAGGGATGGGAAAAGGTCAACAAATTATGGGAAAATTATTAGATCAAACTAAAATCAAGTCATCACAAGTTGCATCCAAAGATCAAGCAATTCATCATGAGATGAGTTTTCTGAAGCGGACAAAACCGATGCAACATGAAATTGGGAATTGGGGGCAAATTAGGGTTTTGATTGAGAATTAGCCTAATTTAAGTGTCTTGCCGTCACAAGTTTATTTTTATTTAATTAAATGAGATCACATGTGAGCTCAAATAAGTTATTTAGTTTGAATTATTCTAGGATCAATTGGGATTTGTTAAGTGTACTTTAATTTTCCATTTATTCATTTTGTAAGCCCACCCCTCTCTATATAAAGAGGATGGTATACATTTTTAAGGGCGAATTAAGCTAATTTAAAATTGGAGTTTCTCCATATTCCCTCTCCCTATCTCATATCCCTTCCACACATCTACATATTTCTTTACTAAAAATCAAACCTGACATGTGTTCTTCTTCTTTCTCCCATTTTATGTTATATTATCAAAAGAAGATTTGCATCATTAAGGCTGGAATTAATCCGTAAATGGTGTTTATAAAGGTCAACTTAAGTGCTTGAATTGCAAGTTTGGCCATAAGGAAGGTTTTCGCCTTGGAGTTGTTGCACCTAAGCACCTAGTCCTTGTTCTAAATAACATATTTGTGCCCGATAGCGTCTAAATCCATCTTTCCATTTCTTTATCACTTACAACTCTCATTCACTTAGCTTTAGATTATAAATTGGGTTATTTAAGATGCATTTGGGCATTTCTTATTGAATAAACAACTTCCGTTATGGCCGAAATTGCATTTTTAACAACCCATTCTAAATCGTATAATTTACTTGCACATTCTCCAAAGGTCATTGTTTTTACTTGATTTCTTCGATCTTTAATACAATAAACCTAGACCTAGAGGGTTTATCTGCCTCGGGCTTGTCTCACCCAAGTAGATCCTCTCCACTAAATCAGGTTTCGGATAATGAGTTCATTCAGAAAGCCATACTTGGCAGGAACCTGATCACATGAAGGGAAAGAAATATCGAGTTCTCTCGTACGCCGGTGCAAAGAGAAAGTATTAAGTAAAGGCTCATGGTGTATGGATTCGATTAGTTTCCACAGATTACAAGTTGCTCATCCTAAGGTTATGGAGCTCAGATGTGAAAACAGGGTAACCATGGATATAAGTCACCAACCTTGCGGTTCACGAGCACAAAAAGTATGTAGAAGTTGATTGTCATTATACCCTAGACTTGATAGAGAGGGGGTAGTTGTGCATCTCCAGCGTGACTTCAAAGAGTCATTTTTAATATTGTCACCAAACCTCTTTTATTCAATTTAAGAGATGTGACAACCTAAGCAGGGTTGTATATATGCTTCAACTTGAGGGGGTGTTTCATGATAAGACCCTTTGGAGGTTCCTTAGTTTTTTTTTCCTTTCTATGTAGTATCCCAAGTCTCCTTCTATATAAATAGGCTTAGGATCTATCTCTCAATAGGAAATATAGCACCGATGTTGGGAAGTATGCAGCATAAGATGGCCACATATCCAACCCTGTGAACACCAAAATAAAAGACAATGTCTTCGCGGTCGAAGTCGCACATCGACCAAATCATATCGACCATCAAAGGGACCCTAATCGTCCAGAAACTACAATAGCCAAGATTAAGATTGGGATCATCCAGGTCACTCTACGAGCATAAAAACTTGTAATGAAGAGCCAATAAGTACCCTACCTATCATAGACATAAGCACATGCCTCTTTGAACTTGTGACACTCGAAAAGGACCAAGGGACTTGAGAATTGATCATAGCGCTTGTTGGAGATATGAGAATTGAGACCGGGATGCAGAAGACAACCACCCACATCCCTTAAGCTACTAAAACGATTGGCCACCTCATGCAATCATTTTTTTTGAAAGTCTGCTGGTCAGGGGGCAGTGCTCGGTGGCACCCTCCCCATCAAAAATTTATTGCTAACAAAAAGCGTAAAAAGGGAAAGTACAGAGTTAAAAAGCAGATTAACCCATCCTTACAAAAAGCCAACAATCCCACACTAACAAAACAAAAGCGCTACAACATCCAATCCTCGACCAGCCTTTTCGCAAGGAAAGCCACGTTCTCCTCATAAAATCTTTGCCCGGAAAATAAAAGGTCGTTTCTGCCACGCCAAATCGCCCAAAGATAAGCCATCGGAAGAAGGCGATCTGTTCTTGGTCTGTCTTTGTTCAGGTGGATCGAATTCCAGAACGATTGGAAGTCATCGAAGCAGCACCAAGGAATCTCCGAGTTCATCCAGATCTGAGATACCACAGGACAAGCAAAGAAAAGGTGATCAATTGTCTCGATCGCATTGTCACAGATCACACATTTGTCCGCAATTATTCCCAAAAGTTTGACGCACCGGTCGCGAGTCAAGAGCCGTTTGTGCCGTAGTAGCCACAAGAAAATCCCCACATGTTCCGGGAGGTGAAGGGACCAAATTGTTGTGCAATCCCTGATCAGGGACTCCGAGTTCGCCGGCGGGGGTCTGCAGATAGCCCCATAGGCCCCGTTAACCGAGAAGGGTCCAGCTTTCCAGCCCCAGTGATCTCTACCCACATTGGGAGCTCCCACGTTCCTCAAGGTCTCGAGGAGATCAAGAAACTCATCAAATCTTCTGTCGGAGAAATTGGTGGAGAAGGTGGGGCACCAAGTACCATCAACCCAGCAGCTCGCCATCGAACAAAGCTTGTCAGTTGCCAAGGCAAAGAGGCGGGGAAAACGAGAAAAGAGGGTTCCCGCCCCCAACCAATCGTCCATCCAAAAAATAAAGTCATTTCCACCCCCCAGAACTGGCTTGAACAGCTGAAGATTTTTCAAGAAAGCTTTCATGACGCCCCTCCAGAAAGGTGTAATGGTGCTGGTACTAATATGCTGCGAAAGAGGCATGCCCTTTACGCCATAAATCTCGCGTATTGCCAAAACAACGAGGTCGTTACCCGAGCCCCAAACCCTGCTAGCCCATTTGAGCAGGAGTGCCTCGTTGAAGTTCTCCAGGGATCTCACATCCAGCCCCCCCCCCCAAATCTTGGAGCGTTGGATATCCTCCCAACTGACTAAGTGGATGCCCCCCCTTCCAGTGGCACCGTTGCCCCAAAGAAAGCCGCACATCTTCTTTTCCAACCTTGCACGAATTCCCTTCGGAATCTTGCGAGAAGCAAGAAAATAAACGGGAATGACCGATAGCACGGCCTTGAGAAGAACTAATCTACCACCTCTTGAAAGAATGTTAGCTTTCCAACCTGCCAATCTCGAGTCAAGTTTCTCCACCACTTTCAGCCAATCGCGGAGCCGCGCCCGCCCCAAAGTCAGCGGCATCCCAAGGTAGTCAATAGGGAGCTCAACGCTCGCAGACCCCAAAGCGGCAGTCAAACCATCTACCAAAAGTTTTGCTGCACCAAAAGGAACAAAAGTAGATTTGCTGTCGTTTTTGCATAGGCCAGAAAGCTTAGAGAAAATTTCAAGCGTTGTGGCCATGTCACTTGCTTTCTGGACCCCCCCCCCCCTCAATGAGGAAAAGGGTGTCATCCGCGTACTGGATAATAGGAATTCGCAGATCGCCTCTGGTGTAGCAGCCAGAAAGACCATGATCAATCACGCCCTTGGCCATATCAGCGAGGATATCCGCCGCCAGAATGAACAGCATAGGAGCGAGGGGGCAACCTTGGCGCACACCTTTCTGCGGTTGGATCCAACCCCCTTCGGGTTTGCCATTGATAAGAATGGCAAACGAGGCCATGGTAATACAACGCCTCATCCAGGTAATCCAAACATCAGGGAAGCATAATCTCTTCAAAACAGACCATAAAAACCTCCAATCCAGGCTATCAAAAGCCTTTGCAAAGTCCACCTTCCATAAAATGGCACTCGATCCCTGCCTGCGCCAATCCGCGATGAGTTCCGATGCAAGAGTTGTGCAATCCGATATCTGGCGACCCGGGATAAAGGCGGATTGAGCTGGCGAAACCAAGTCACCAATGACGCTAACCAGTCTTGTGGCAAGAACCTTGGCCACAATAAGATAAAGTGCATTTGAAATTGCAATTGGGCGATAATCCCCAATCGAGGTCGACGAAGTCCGCTTGGGAATAAGTACAAGCAGCGCCCTGTTAATGCGATCAAAACCTCGGTTCCCGCGACAGAATTAAAGCGTCACCTCGAGAACTTCAGGGCCAACAAGGTCCCAGAAGTCCCTATAAAAAGAGATAGGAAATCCATCAGGGCCGGGGGCGGCATCAAGGTTCAGATCCCAAACAGCATCTTTAATCTCCTCAATGGAAATATTACGGATGAGAATGTCAGTGGAAGGTGTTTCCAGTAGTCTGGATCTGCGGCCCAACCATCTCCAAACCCGCGGGATTTTAGTGGAAAGTTTGTCCCTGAAATGATCAGCAATCGCGTTTCCCATATCTTTGTCACCCTCGGTCGTAATCCCGTCGATATTGATAGAGCGGAGAGCATTACATCTACGCCTACCGTTAGCAATACGATGGAAGAATGCGGCGTTCGCATCTCCCTCTTTAATCCAAGAGGTCCTCGAGCGCTGACGCCATTCAGTTATGCGTTTCTTGTCCTCCAGAGCCACCGTCTTCTGTGCCGCGAGTCGCTCCTCCTGCTCGAGAAAGGAGAGGTTCCTCTCGTCCTCCAAGGCATCCAACCTACGAATGACATCCTCAGCATTCAATCTTGTCGCACGCCTAGCAATCCTAGAATCTCGTTTGAACGTAGCCAATCTTCTCCGCAGAGAGGTTAATTTTTGAGAGAAACTATTAGCCGCAGAACCCGATGTCTCCGTCGAAGACCAGTGCAAATTCACCATCTCCCTGAAGCCGTCCTCCAAAAGCCAGCATTTCTAATAACGAAAGAAACCACGTTGGGTCGGGGCCGACCCAGAGGATCACTGGATAGGGTTGTGATCAGAGCATGACCTAGGCTTGGCCAGCACCGATGCCAAAGGATAGGTCTCCAACAGTTCGGTTGAGGCGAAGAAGCGGTCAATTCTCAAGCGCGATCTGGAGTTCCGCCAAGTGTATTTAACGTCGGAGGCGTCCATGCATTCAAGGCCCAGCGAGTTAATGGTGTCCATAAAGAGATCAGAGCCGGAATCCTGGCCACCCCTCCCCCCCGGTCGATTGGAGGAGAGCAAAGTGACGTTGAAGTCGCCCCCCACCAGCCAAGGGGTCCCATCTATGGCCCTCCCAGCATCAAGCAGATCCTGCCACAGCTCCCCTCTCAACGCACCATCACAAGGACCATAGACGCAAGAGACCGCCAAATAATTAGAGGATAGGGAGTTAGCCAAAACCACCGTTAGCACATGTTGTCCCCGAGTTTCCGAGATAAAAGACCAAGAAGCCGAGTGCCAAGCCACCAGTAAGCCCCCCGATGCCTCCAAATATTTGTAATGGTCCAGGCCCCCAGACCGTAAGAACGCCAAAGAGAATCCGAGAAGGAGGGAAGCTTTGTTTCTTGAAGAAGAACGATATCGCAGTCCCATTCAGAGAGTCTAGAGCCCATAATCCTACGCTTATCCTTGTCCCCCAATCCACGGATGTTCCACGAGAGAATTTTCATTTGGAAGTTTCAAAGGGCCCTTGCAAAAAGGCGACACCAGCCGCCGCCGCCACATTGCGCTTGAGTGCAGACTCCAAAAGACCTGATCTTGCTCTTGATCTTCTTCTATATCTTTTTTCGGCCCTTCTATCGATCGGACTAGCAGCCACCTCATTTGAAAGGGCACCGCCGACCCAATCTGTATTCTCCTCGTTGTTCTCCAAAGATGCAGAGTAGCTGGCAGCAGGCAGCAACAGACTGGAGGAGGCCGCCTCCTGAGGCTCTTGAGGCTCACCGGGGGGAGAGGGCGAAGGAAGGAAGATATTCTCGTGGGGGGTCAAGTGCAATAGGCCATCCGAGTTCGAAAAAGAACGGAACACGTGAGAGGAGATCGTGCCCGATAAAGCGATAAACGGGTCTGAAGCAAGCCAAGATTTGCCCGGCAAAGAGTCTGAAATAGAAATCCAACCCGGGAAGTTCGAAGTGGAGCCCGCGAATCGTCCCTCGGAGGAAGAGAAGATCAGGTTGTTAAACACGTCACCATGCAAAAAGAACGATTCTGACAGGGGATCTGGTTGCCGAGAAATCACCACGAAACGTCGCGATGCTTCACCTCCCGAGGCACATCCAGCGAGGGGATACCTCGGAAGATCAACCGCCTGCGTAGAAACCACCGCGTCTGTTGGTCTTTCGCCAATCTCCGGCAAGGAAGCAAGCCGTGGTCCGGCGGAGGTGGTTGGTCGTCCGAGCCCCGGCGGGTCATCAATGGAAAACTCGATCAGGAAGGAGAAACGTCCAACATGCAACTTCGTGAACTTGTTTCCGTCGCCAAGCTTGTCCAGAAAGGACCTTGAACATTCAAAGAGAATCTTCGTCTCCACCATCACAGAACCAGGTCGAAGGCCATCGTCGAACACTTCTTGAATGAAACCCCATCGGTCTAGCGCTCCACGAAGGCAAAACAACGTTCGAGAAAGCAGGGGAACTCCTCTGACCGTAGCCATGCAGATCTCCATCTGAGAGCAACCTCCATCCGACAAGCGAGATCTTCTCCAAAGAACATTTTCGACATCTCCGTCTCGAAGCAAACGCTCCACCTAAGGTTTCGTCAAGCCCCTAGCGCAGCATAGTATGTCGTCGAGCATCACGACGTCGCCTGTAAAAGAAGGGCCCAAAAAACCGTGAACATGTGATAAGATCTTTTCCAAGTGAATGGGCCCGCGTAAAGATTGACCTATAGCAACATGCACCTCCGATGAGACATCGTTAGCCTTCCCACCGGAAGCCATAGAAGCTTGAATAGGGAAGCCGCTAGCATGCACGAAGTCCCCGTCAAAGATAGCGCTCTTGTCCCCCCCCCGTTCCTTTTTTCACCACATCTGCGAAGGAAGGCCCCCCGCTAGTCACCGTCGTAGAGTAGTGCAACGAACATGAACCACCAGCAGACGACGTCAGCACGTCCGGCTTCGCCGCCTTAGCATTGCATGCAGCCATGCGATGCCCAACGCAGCCGCAAGAGTAGAACCTCGGAGGAAGGCGACAAGCCGAAGCCTCGTGTCCCCGTTCACCGCATTGGAAACAACGGCGACCGGGTTTCCTGTGAGAAACCAAGCTCCACCCGCCACGGCCGTCATCGCCGCCACCGAGGCCCGCGTCGAGGATCGCTTTTCCTTTCATCGTCGCTTCTCCCAACCCCGCGCCTTTCGCTCTCCACACCGCACCTTTCGCTCTCCACACTTCTCCTCCCAACCCCGCACCTTTCGCTCTCCACACCGCACCCTTCACTCTCCGCTCCATCAAATGTTTTTGTGATAGAGAGAATATGTTTCTTTGTTCTACTCGGATTCTTTCTCATGCAATCATTTCACACCTCATATGTTTCTAAGAGAATATGTTTAGGGTTCTACTTGGGTTCTTTGTTCTAAAAGAATATGTTTCTTTGTTCTCCACACCTCATGCAATCATTTCAATCCAAGTACAACCTCGCAGTCCCAGATAGCAATGCCCTATGAATATTCATATTAGAAGAACAATCCGCTACCACTCTGTAGAAATCTCTGCATAATGTGAGCCACCCTAGGAATTGCTTTCACAACTCTTCTCTAGAATAGTGATGATCCTGAGGCCCTGCTATAAGCCAAGGAGAGGAATGAAGAAAGGAGGTCAACCATGTTGCCCAATAGTCTCATGACCCACTTCAAAAACAAAGTTGCACACAATCTGAAGCTCCTGAATATCGAGATTCTCCTAAATCAGTTTAGAAACCTCATCCAATGCCAGCAGAGGGAACCCACTCCACCACTACCTCTACTGGGATCACTCCGGAACGAGTTCCCCTTCTTAGCGCATCCAGTATCTCCTACACTATCACCAGAAGCCTGAAAACCAGCATAGATAGATAAAGACAACAACACTGACTTTGGCAAACTCCGATAACCGGTATGCATCAAGATTTTGGAGGCCCTCCCCTCAAAATATCTCCCTGCACTCTCCATTATCGGACTCCAAATCGCGACTCTTGGAGAAATACCAAAGTAAAGTGTACCCTCTGAGCATTGTTAATTGTGAAATTTCATACAACTGGAAAACAACATATCATATAACACACGCAATCGTTCCAGATACAAATACTACTAAAAGTCATCCCAGAGAGGAAGAATAATCAACTACGTGCAGTGCCACTGAACTAGCAGAGCAGTAACTGTCAGGAAAAATGAACCAGATGTTTATTCCATAAGCCCTAGGCTCTCTTATATAGGAGAGTAGCCTATGGGTAAATTACAAAAGGCATACAGCTGAAAATAAAAATAACAGAGAGACGCACAGAAACTAATAAATACATTAACACTCCCCCTCAAGATGGAGCATAGATATCAATCATGCTCAGCTTGGACGCACACTTCTGGAATGGGCCTCGTAGTAATGCCTTGGTGAATATATCGACAGTTTGATTTTCTAAGGTAACATGAGATGTAGCAATGAACCCCTTCTGAATCATGTCACGTATGAAGTGACAGTCAACCTCAATATGCTTGGTCCGCTCATGGAATGCTGGGTTGTTTGCAATGAACAATGCTGCCTGATTGTCACATTCTAAGTTCATAGGAAGTGGTACATCTAGACATAGATCCATAAGAACAGCCTTTACCCACATCATCTCTGTGCTGGCCTGGGCCATAGCCCTATATTCAGATTCAGCACTAGATCTAGCTACCACCGTCTGTTTCTTGCTCCTCCATGAGATTAGAGAATCTCCAACGTAGACTGCAAACCCCGAGGTGGACTTCCTGTCCTTGGGACAACCTGCATAGTCTGCATCCGCACATGCTGAGATGGAAATCCCTTTTCCCTTCTTGAATAGCAAACCTGCACCTGGAGATGATTTGAGGTATCTAAGTATCATATGTATGGCGTCCATATGAACCTGACGTGGTTGCTCCATGAACTGGCTCACACGACTCACTGCAAATGATACATCGGGCCTAGTGATCGTGACATACAACAATTTGCCTATCAGTTCTCTGTATCTTCTTCTGTCCACCTCCTCTGTGTCATCATCATATAGCTTCATGCTGGGGTCCATTGGTGTCGTAGCAGGCCGACACCCAAGCATACATGTTTCACTCAACAGTATCTGTGACATATTTCCTCTGCGACATTACTAACACATACGGATTTTTAGCGAATTCCAGCCCCAGAAAATATCTAAGGACTCCAAGATCCTTAGTGACAAATTCGCTCCCCAGCTACTCTTTCGCCTGCTTTATGCCTTGCTCATCATCTCCTGTAATCAAGATGTCATCTACGTAAACCATAATTGCAATAATAACTCTTGAAGTCTTCTGTACAAACAAGGAATGGTCAGCATTAGAGCGTTTGTATCCCTGTTTTTCAAAGAGGTCTGAGAGCTTCTGAAACCATGCTCTGGGGCTCTGCTTAAGGCCATAGATAGCCTTATGAAGTCTGCACACCTTGGAACACTCCCCCTCAATAGCAAAACCGGGTGGTTGTTGCATGTAGACTTCCTCCTGTAGGTCTCCATATAAGAACGCGTTCTTCACATCTAACTGATATAGCGGCCACTCTCGATTGACTGCAACTGACAGCAAGATCCGTAAAGTGGAATGACGAGCTACTGGCGAGAATGTATCAAGGTAATCCACCCCGTATGTCTGTGTAAATCCACGTGCAACAAGGCGGGCTTTGTATCTGTCAATACTGCCATCGGCATTTTGCTTCATCGTAAATACCCACTTGCAGCTCACCGGGGACACATTAGGAGGTATAGGAACTAGACTCCAAGTTCCCCTAGATTGTAGTGCTGCCATCTCTTCCTCCATTGCTAGACGCCATCTACTATCCTGTAGAGCATCCTGATAATTCCGTGGAATATCTACAGCTGACAAGGCTACCACAAAGTTCCTGAAATCCCCAGATAGTCGTTCAAATGACACAGAAGCTGACAATGGATATGTAACACAACTCCTCTTCGATTTGCGTATAGCAATAGGAACATCCAAATCTGTTGTGTCCTCATCTTGCCCCTGCAACATATCATGCTCAGAAATATCATTAGATCCATCAAGAGAAGTATCTTCAGTACATACCGTGGGCGAGCTAGGAGATGAGTCATGACCATGAGCTGGAGGAGGCCTGCGGGTATAATGGAATGGTAGTGGTGAAACGGGGATAGTGTGTGGAGCTGGTGGTGGTGGTGGTGGTGGTGACGGTAGTGGAGGTGGTGTCATATATATGGCGTCGGTAGTCAGTGGAGGTAGTTGTTGATCACCTGAGGATGAAAAATACATTACGGATTCAAAAAATGTAACATATGCACTAACCATATACCGCCTACGCAAAGGATCAAAACACTTGTGCCCCTTTTGAGTTCTGGAGTACCCAACAAACACACACTTGACAGCCCTAGGAGAGAGCTTGTCAGTACCAGGAGACAACTGGTGGACAAAGGCAACTGAACCAAACACCCGAGGAGTAAGGGAAAATAGATCCTTCCCAGGATAGAGAAGGGAAAAAGAAATCTGGTCATCCAAGACAGAGGACGGCATACGATTAATTAGGTAACATGCTGTGAGAACCGCATCACCCCAGTAAGAATAAGGAACATGACTCTGTATCGGGAGTGATCTTGTGATATCGAGTAGGTGGCGATGTTTCCTTTCAGCGATCCCATTTTGTTGAGAGGTATAAGCACAGGATGTTTGATGGATAATCCCTTTTGATGAGTAGTAGTTGGCTAGGACATGAGTGCACAGTTCTACGGCATTATCACTTCTCACAAATTTCACAGATGTGGAGAAAACATTTTGAATTTCATTCAGAAAATGAATAATAATATTGCATGCTTCAGATTTATTTTTCATCAAGAAAACCCATGACACACGAGAAAAGTCATCCACAATAACTATATAAAATTTGTGTCCTTGATGATCAGGTACACGACTCGGATCCCAGATATAAATATGAAGTAATTCAAACTTGGAGGTACTACTCCGACTTGGACGACTGGGAAAGGTAGACCGGTGATGCTTTCCCAACTGACACGCCTCACATTGGATAGATGTGTGAGGAAGACCCTGGGGTAACACACGACGCAACTGCTCAAGCGGTAGATGCCCAAAGCGCAGATGCCACAGCAAAGGAGATACTGGTCCAGTTGGAAGGGATGAGGTTCCAGCGAATGGAGTCTGATTTAGGAGGTAGAGGCCTCCTTGCTCATAGCCACGACCAATCACGTTGCATGTACGGATGTCCTGAAAAATAAGAGAAGATGGATCAAAAATTGCCCGACGTTGTAAATCCTTAGTAATCTGACTGATTGATAACAAATTCATTGAAAAATCAGGTGCATGTAGCACATTCTTGAGCTGCATCGAAGATGTCAGTCTAATCTCCCCCTGACCAGTGATGGGAGAATGTGTACCATTAGCAATAACCACTGTCCGGCCTGGAGGAATCTGAGAATATCCTGTAAGTAGACTCTGATCGCCACATAGATGATGTATAGCGCCCGAGTCCATAATCCATGGTAATGTATCTGATGTACTACTGGTAAATGCAAGTATGCTACCTGAAACACTAGTAGACGCAGAGGCAGAAGCAGCAGCATCGGATTGACTCTCAGTAGTAGGAGTTGGGCCGGCTGGTGGAATAATGCCCCTTAGACGGGCAACTAGATCATCGAACCGCTGATCCAAAGTAGCAGCAGATGGAGGCTCTATCTGCTCAGCGACTCGTGCAGATGCAGGAAATCCATGCTTCGAGTAGCATGTGTCTTCATTGTGTCCAACGCGATGACAGTAAGTACATGTTGGCCGAGTGCGGCCTCCTCTGCCACGAGGTCTACGTCCACGGGTCTGATGATGATATCCTCGACCCGTGTTGGCGGCCATGGCTGAAGTATTCTGATTCGTGGCCGTGGAGGGAACGGTGATCCGGCTCAGTCTATGGAAGGCTTCCTCCATGGGAGGAATGGTAGAATCGGCGAGGATCTGGGATCGTGCCGCCTCATACTCCTGGATCAAGTGCAGCAAGGAACACGCCCACCATAGTCGCATTCTGATATGTCTTCTGTTGTTCTGGCGTGGCTGTCAGAGGCATGAAGCTGTAGAGCTTCTCGAACATCCCTCTCAGGGATGTGTAGAGTGAATGTAGAGGACAACCATTCTGCTTTATAGTGAATATATCATGCTGGAGTTGCAGAATCTTTGTCTCGTTCTTCGCCTGTGAATATGTTGCCGCCAGAATGTCCCACATATCCTTGGTCGTGGGTTGATGTAGAATGTCATTGGCAATCTCAATCGCCAACGTACCAGATAGCCAAACTTTGACGTATGCGTCATCGGCCTCCCGAGAGGCACTGGCTCCAGTCTTCTCAGCAGGCTCAGGTTCGGTAAGAATATGCTTCTTACCTGTTGACTTCATCATGCTCATGAACTGCATCTCCCACAGTTCATAGTTTGTACCGTCCATCTTGACAATAGGAGCTGGACCACGAAAGGCGTCAATGGATGGGATATCCGCCTTGCTTTCTGACATACTGGAAACTGAAGACTGGAGCGATTGACTGAAGATGAGATTTATCTACAATGACATAGACGGGTTTAGTTGCATGTGTAGACCTCAAGCAACTAAACCCATTTGGATGAAGGTGTGCGCTCTAGGGCTGATTCATGAACGCACACCTATGGCTGATTCACGAACGCACGCCGCTGGATCACGCTCAGTCGCGCAGCGCGGGAGATAGCGCGCAGTCGCGCGCAGATGCTACGCAGAGTTGCGCAGGGATGAGCGCGCAAAGGGCGCAGCGCGCAGAGGACTAGCGCACAGGCGAAGGCGCACAGAGGGGCAGCGCGCGGAGGGCTACGGTGCGCAGAGGAGCAGCGTGCGGAGGGCTACGGCGCGCAGAGGGGCGGCGCGTGGAGGGCTACGACGCTAGCGCACTCGCGCAGGCACGCAGGAGCGGCAACAAAGGCGCGCAGGGGCGCTGGTGCGGCTGCGCACTCGCACGGCGGAGGGGCGCGTCGAGTACGGTATGCCCTGGCAGCGCCGATGAGAGAGAGAGAGAGAGAGAGAGAGAGAGAGAGAGGCCGGCGGGTGGGGTAGGGATAGGGTTAGGGTTTCGAGAACTCCGGTCTAGGACCGTCGCTCTGATACCATGTTGGGAAAAATGAACTAGATGTTTATTCCATAAGCTCTAGGCTCTCTTATATAGGAGAGTAGCCTATGGGTAAATTACAAAAGGCATACATCTGAAAATAAAAATAACAGAGAGATGCAAAGAAACTAATAAATACATTAACAGTAACCTTTCGCCCATAACCACAATAACTGAAGTCGAAGGTAGAGCCTAAGTTCTCTTATCTATTAGATATCTCTAAATCTGACAGGACGAACTCCGATGTTTAGGTCTGTTTTAAGCATTCATATATTACACAGATATCCAGAATTGTGCATGTGCCCTGGCAGCTTTCAAAGAGGGTTGTGAATGCAAAGGCAATGAATGAAACCATGCACTTACCTTTATTCAT
This sequence comes from Ottelia alismoides, assembly GCA_037367405.1. Taxonomy (NCBI): domain Eukaryota; kingdom Viridiplantae; phylum Streptophyta; class Magnoliopsida; order Alismatales; family Hydrocharitaceae; genus Ottelia; species Ottelia alismoides. The sequence continues at coordinate 27,737 of JAZKJV010010418.1, read as the reverse complement.
GTTTGGATCTGGTTCTCGAGTAGAATGTAAAACAGTAGTTCCTGAAATCACTGTGACAAATCCACAAAGTTCTGATGTTATGTTGGTTATGCTTTGACCGGACCAATCCTGCAAGACAACCACATTACTAACCTCCGCTTGAAAACCCCAATTTACTATATAACATGAAATGATCACACAACCTTGAACATTATTGCACTAGCAATGATTGTGAAGGTTGTGAACATAGCATAGTAGATGGGAGAAACAATGGCAGTGTTGAATGTGTCCAAAGCCTGGAAGAGAGAAAGAACAATGCAACATCAGTGCAGAAAATGTTAATAAAGATCTATAGTGGAAGTGCAAAACTTACCTCCCGATATAGTGAGATTTTCCCCACAAACAGCGGGGAAGGATAGCTAAAAAATTCAAATATTGAAAATTAGGTATAATTATTCGATACTCAGTATAATTTTAGATGGAATGAATTTTCTGTGATTAATGCTTGAAACTAAGTATACATCTTAAGAATAAGCACTAACCTATGAAGTAAGCACTGATAAAAACAGTTAACACAAATTTGTGAAAAAAGGCATAATTTCTATAAAATACAAGTAATAACGGTTGGAGCATTCGTTGTATGCGCCCAGTGTGTTGTAGCAGGGTAAATGGATCCTGGAGGAGATCCATTTACCCCATCCAGTGTTTAGTCCCACATCGTCCAGTGGTGGAACTTGGAGGCTCTGGAGAGGCTATATAAGGAGCCCCAGACCTCCTGTACTCATTGAGAAAGAGTAATGCATAGCATGCCCCGTTGAGGGCTTCTCCCGTGGTTTCATCCCGCTCCTCACGGAGTAGGGTTCCACGTAAAAATCCCGCTGTTATTATTTTGTTTATCTTTTTCCATTTTACGCTTCCGCTTCCGATTTTCTAACATGGTATCAGAGAAGGTTTCGATTCTTGTGGAATCATGTTATTTTTTCGAGATTCGATTCAGTTTTCCGATTATTTGATTAAAGTTGGAAGAGTATTGTTCGATTCATCAAGTTCGAGAACATCATGTTCTAGGGTTTCTTCTTTGAAACCCAAATCTCGATTCGCTGCTCTTCAGATCTTTAGTTCTATTGCGAATCAGAACCAGATTTTGTCGCTGGCCGAACAACAACTGGTGGAAGGGATCCAGGCACCCAGATCTTGTCGATCATCAAGCAGGTGGAGTTCCTCCCAGGCGGCGGCATCCTTCTGCACCAGATCACGCGCCCCCAAGCGCAGTTCATCCTCACGCAGGAGGCATGAAAGCCCCCCACCAGGCGGCAGCAAGGCACAACATCTCCCTCCGCCTCGAGCGTGCAGTAGACCTCTCCCTCCAGTCACATAGTTCCAAGCAGGCCATCCTGGCCTTCGCGCTCCTCCGCAGCAGGCCTCCCACGCACGCACTTCGTGCCTCTCGTTCTTTCCAATCCCGTTGCGCAGCTCCCTCTCCAGGCAGGACTCGCTCCAGCCTCGCGCATTCCGCGCTCCATCTACAGTTGGCGGCATCCCCGCAGCCCCCTCGCGGTATCCTCGCAGCCAAGAGGCGGCGCTCCAGGCGGCAAGACCTCCAAGCACCGCGCGTTGGCGCATCTCCAGGCGGCGAGATCCCCAGCGCCATCTCTCCAGTCGCGCCCCCAGCCCCATCTCTCCCACGCGCAACCTTGCACAGTCCAGGCGACACGAATGCTCCAGCATTGTCGCCCCATTCTCATTCGGCGGCACATCTACCAGGAGATGCCGCCCTCGCGACGACTCAGGCGAGGTACTCCTATCTTCATCGCGCAAGCCCAGCGCCAAGCCTAGGGCGGCGAGATGCCCAGGCGCATCCCCATCTCGCGCAGACAGGCGCAAGTCCTGGCACCCGTTCCAGCCCTCCATCGACTCCATCGTGCGTTGGCGATCCAGGAAACCCGATCGTGGGGGGCGGCGCAGAAATGAGGGGGTTCCCAATCGTGGGAACCCTAGGGATGGGAGACCCGTTATTTAAAAAAAATGGAAAGCCCAAGGGGGCTGCGGCCGATTAAAAAAAAAGGAAGCCCAAGGGGCTGCAACCTTAAAAAAAGGATGCAATATTTATGGTGACCATGTGGGCTACGTTTGTTCCTTTTAAGAGAAGTGTTTTTTTAAAAAAAAAAAAGAGGCGCGTGCAATAAAAAAAAGGAGCCGCACGCATTTGAAAAAAAATGTTTGATGATGAAAAGCCGAGAAAAAAATTGAAACGGCTTAAAAAAAAGAGAGAGAAGGACGGCTTAAAAAAATTGAAGAAAAGCCACAAGTTTTTTTTGGATGTTCTTGTTCACCCCCATATTATCTTGTCTTCTCCCAACTTTGTCGATGTTCATTTTCCAACAAGTATGGGAGAAAGGGGGAGTATATGTAGAGTCACATGTCTTATATTCCAGATCCAGATTTCAGATGCCAGTCTCCAAACCAGCCAGATGATCAGACTCTACAGTTTGGTTTCAGACTCGACGATTGTCTTCCGAGTCCAGTTTCAGACACGCACAAGTGTGCGGTCATTGTCAGATGAGCATATGTTGCCATCATTTGTTCGCGGTCCCCATCATTCTTCTTGTTGTCAGGCCAGAGTTTTCATGTGAGCCATAGGGACTCCAGAGCAGAGGACCATTCCCTTGAGGGCAAGGGTTTTCATGTGGTATCATAGGTACACCAGAGCAGTGCACCATTCTCTGAGCCAGATGGGAGAGACCCAGTTCTCCGACGAGGAGACTTCAGGCGCAGTTTCAGACTCGATGGTCAGATTCCGAGTCTTCAGTTGACTCACACTCCAGCCCGTTTGTCCTCCTCACCTACACGGCATGAGAAGCAACGTCCTCGACTGCAACAATGTGCGTGTTGGGTTGATATTGTCCGTAGTGTCCTGTAGCGTTGAGTTGAGTCTCTTTATGTTTGTCCAAGCTGAGCATTGCATGCTCCAGCTTGAGGGGGAGTGTTGGAGCATTCGTTGTATGTGCCCAGTGTGTTGTAGCAGGGTAAATGGATCCTGGAGGAGATCCATTTACCCCATCCAGTGTTTAGTCCCATATCGTTCAGTGGTGGGACTTGGAGGCTCTGGAGAGGATATATAAGGAGCCCCAGACCTCCTGTACTCATTGAGAAAGAGTAATGCATAGCATGCCTCGTTGATGTAGAGGCTTATATATGTTGGGATGTACTGTTTCATATTTTCTATTTTATATTGTACGTCTCTGTAATTTACCCAAGGGTTTTCTCTCTATATAAGAGACCCGAGGGCTCTATGGAATAACACATCAGAGTATCGATTACTCTAACATGGTATCAGAGCCAAAACCCTAACCCTAGGGTTTTCTCCACCCGCCGCCCCCCCCCCAGCCCGCCGCCGCCGAACCCCCAGCCCGCCACCGCCAGCCTCCAGCCGGCCCCTCCAGCCCTCCTGCGGGGCTCCTAGCCCTCCCGCCGGCTCCCTCTCCTCGTCCCCGGCCTCCAGCCGCCGCCGGGACCCCCCCAGTCGCTGTCTCTCTTCGGTAGAGGCTTCCACAGCCTCTACTTGCCACCGGAACGCCTCTCCTTCGGTCGGTCTCGGATAGATGTTGGGTTCAAGTGCATAACGTCTACATATGCACTTGAATCCTCAAAGGTCTTGCTAGACAACATTTTCTTGGTCTATCACTAGTTGTTCTTCTCCGGCAGTATGTCAGAACAAAAGGTCGATATGCCCGCCATAGGTGCCTTCAAAGGTTTGGCACCAATCGTCAAAATGGACGAGACAAACTACAAACTGTGGGCTATGCAGTTCCTCAGTCTTATGAAGTCGTGTGGTAAGAAGCATATTCTTACCGAGGATGAACCGCCGGAGAAGACAGGAATATATGCCTCATGGGAGGCTGATGATGCGTATGCCAAAGTTTGGCTCTCAGGAACACTCACGACGGAGATAGCGAATGATGTCCTCCATCAGCCCACCGCCAAGGCGATGTGGGATATTTTGGCCACGACGTACTCTCAGGTACGCAACGAGACGAAGATGCTCCAGTTGCAGCATGATATCTTTACCACGAAGCAGAATGGGAGGCCTCTTCATTCCCTGTACACGTCGCTTCGTGGAATGTTCGAGAAGCTCTATAGCACCATTCCGCTCACAGCCACGCCGGAACAGCAGAAGACGTTCCGCAACGCCACTATGGTTGGCGTATTACTTGCTGCCCTTGACCCTGAGTACGAGGCAACACACTCTCAGATACTTGCAGATGCCACCATCCCACCGATGGAAGAAGTATACAGGAGGCTCAGTCATGTACCTGTGCCATCGAATACAGCGACTGCACCTCCCTCGGCAATGGCAGTTTCCAGGGGACGTGGTGGTTCATCCTCATTTCGTGGCAGAGGAAGTGGTGGACGTGGCCGCGGAGGTCGCATACGCTCTACGTGCTCATTCTGTCGTCGTACTGGTCATTCGGAGGATACATGCTATTCCAAGCATGGCTTCCCTCCTTCTGCATGTGTCGCTGATCATGTTCAGGGTCCACCAGCATCTACTCCAGATCACAGGTTCGAGGAGCTAGTGGCACGGCTTCGTGATATCATGCCACAGTCACCGTCAGAGGGTGCTGAAGCTTCTGATGTTGCGGCCACGGCGTCAGCTAGTACATCTGCTTCAGCCAGTGCCTCAGGTAGTCCTTCAGTCTCATTTCATAGTCATGATCTCACAGGATGGATTGTCGACTCTGGAGCTACCCATCATCTCTGTCGTGAGAAAGATATTCTGCAGTCCTACAGAGCTGTTCAGCCTGGTCGCTCTGTACTCATTGCTGATGGCACTCATTCCCCTATCATCGGTCAGGGGGAGACGGTTTTGCTACCCTCTATGCACTTACAGAATGTTCTACATGCTCCAGAATTCTCTATGAACCTCTTATCCATTAGTCAGATTACACGTGATTTGCACTGTCGTGCTATTTTTGACCCATCGTCTGTTATTTTTCAGGACATACTAACGGGCAGGGTGATTGGTTGTGGCTCTGAGCACAATGGCCTCTATCGTCTCGTCCAAAACTCTTACGCTGGCGTCTCACTGCATTCCCAGGACTCCGTATCTCCGTATACCTGGCATCTTCGGTTTGGTCACCTGCCGCTACAGAAAATGCGTCACCTCCTGCCTCAGATCTCTCCGAGTTCTTCTTTTCGTTGTGAAGCATGTCAGTTAGGGAAGCACCATCGGTCTAGCTTCCCCAGTCGTCAGAGTCGGAGCAGTCGCTCCCCATTTGAGTTATTTCACATAGATATTTGGGGTCTAAGTCGTGTCCCAGATCATCAGGGGCACAGGTTCTATTTAGTTGTGGTTGATGATTTTTCTAGAGTGTCCTAGACTTTCCTTCTTAAAAATAAATCAGAAGCAGGAAGTGTTATTCAAAATCTTATCAATGAAGTTCAAAATGTTTTTTCATCTACTGTTAAGTATGTGCGTACTGACAATGCATTGGAGTTCTGCACTCGTTCACTTGCTCGCTTCCTTTCTTCTAAAGGCATTATCCACCAAACCACATGTGCTTACACATCTCAACAAAATGGGGTTGCAGAACGGAAGCATCGACATTTCCTTGATATTGCTCGCACATTACTTATTCAGAGTTGTGCTCCATTATCCTTTTGGGGGATGCTATACTTACAGCATGTTATCTGGTCAACCGAATGCCTACAACTGTTCTTGGGGAAAAGTCTCCAATCTCTGTTCTTTTTCCCGACAAAGATTTGTTTACACTTACACCTCGGGTCTTTGGCACTGTTGCGTTTGTCCACCGCTTATCTCCAGGGCTTGATAAGCTATCTCCTAGGGCTATCAAGTGTGTTTTTGTAGGCTACTCCAGGACACAGAAAGGATACTGTTGCTATGACCCTGTTCATGACAAGTACTATGTGAGTACAGATGTTACATTTTTCGAACCTGTCATGTACTTCTCCCCTGCAGGTGACAGATTGGTCTCCTCCACATCCACAGATTCCAATGTCTATGTGCCTCCACCTCCAAGCCTGGGTCAATCCTCTACTCCACCAACACATCCACCACCACCACCACCACCACCCCGCCACCACCTCCAGTTGTACCTTTTACTAAGTTCTATACAAGGCGGCCAGGCCCTGCTCAAGCTACATGTCAACCATCCAACACGCCTCAGGTATGTTCTGATGTTAACACTAATGATGGGTTAGACAATGCACCTGTGCAGGAGCTTTTACTTCAGGAGGAGGATCAACCGGTCAACACAGTCATGGATGATTTGGATCGGCCCATTGCTCACAGGAAGCAGCGAAGACAGTGTGCTTCATATCCTCTTGCCTCTCAAGTCTCATTTCATCGTCTCATTGGGGATTTCCAGAAGTTTGCAGCTGTTGTCTCGTCAGTTGAGATTCCACGTACATATCAGGATGCCATGAAGATTGATTGTTGGCGTCTAGCCATGGAAGAGGAGATGCGTGCCTTGCAATCTAGAGGGACTTGGTCTCTTGTCCCCATTCCTCCAGGTGCCTCCGTGGTGAGTTGCAAGTGGGTGTTTACGGTGAAATATCATGCGGATGGACGTCTAGACAGATACAAGGCCAGACTTGTAGCACGGGGATTTACCCAGACGTATGGGGTAGATTATTTGGATACTTTTTCACCAGTGGCGAGACACTCCACTCTTCGCATCCTCCTATCTGTTGCTGTGGTACGTAACTGGACCATTTTCCAGCTTGATGTCAAGAATGCTTTCTTGTATGGTGACCTACAGGAGGAAGTCTACATGCAGCAGCCACCAGGGTTTGCTGCTGAGGGGGAGACTCAGATGGTGTGCAGACTTCATAAGGCTATCTATGGCCTCAAACAGAGTCCCCGAGCATGGTTCCAGAAGCTTTCCCAGCTAATCGAACGACAGGGGTTCAGGAGATCAAATGCGGACCATTCACTGTTCGTCCAGAAGACCCCTAAAGGTACAGTTGTTGTTATGATATATGTTGATGACATCTTGGTTACAGGAGATGATGCTCAGGGGATTGAGATAACCAAGTCTCTGTTGGGAAGCCAGTTCATTACGAAGGATCTGGGCACGATACGATATTTTCTGGGGATAGAGTTTGCAAGAAATGCACAAGGAATGGTGATGACTCAAAGAAAATATGTCACAGACTTGCTAGTTGAAACAGGAATGACTGGATGCAAACCTTCAAGTACGCCTATGGACCCAAGCATGAAGCTGTACGATGATGATACCGAGGAGGTGGACAAAAGAAGGTACAGAGAGATGGTGGGTAAGCTCTTATACATTACTATAACTCGACCGGATATTGTCTTTGCAGTAAACCGGGTGAGTCAATTTATGGAGCAGCCGAGGCAAGTTCATATGGATGCCTTGTATATGATATTGAGATATCTGAAGTCTTCTCCAGGCACAGGGTTGCTTTTCAAGAAAGATACAGATCTGTCTATTTCAGCTTGTGCAGATGCAGATTATGCAGGATGTCCAAGGGATCGTAAGTCTACTTCTGGATTTGCTATCTTCATAGGAAGCTTTTTAGTCTCTTGGAAAAGCAAGAAACAGACTGTTGTGGCGAGATCCAGTGCTGAATCCGAGTACAGAGCCATGGCACAAGCAAGCACAGAAATGATGTGGGTTAAAGCAGTCTTAGAAGATTTGAATGTAGATGTCCCCTTGCCTATGAATCTTCAATGTGACAATCAGGCAGCATTGTTTATTGCCAACAATCCAGCTTTTCATGAGAGAACAAAGCACATCGAGGTGGATTGTCATTATACTAGGGACATGATTCAGAAGGGTTTCATTTCCACTTCTCATGTCAGTTCAGAGGACCAGACTGCTGACATATTCACCAAGCCATTGCTCAGAGGACCTTTCCAGAGATGTTCTTCCAAGCTGAGCATGATAGATATCTATGCTCCATCTTGAGGGGGAGTGCAGAGGCTTATATATGTTGGGATGTACTGTTTCATATTTTCTATTTTATATAATACGTTTCTGTAATTTACCCAAGGGTTTTCTCTCTATATAAGAGACCCGAGGGCTCTATGGAATAACACATCAGAGTATCGATTACTCTAACAGTTGAGGGCTTCTCCCGTGGTTTCATCCCTCTCCTCACGGAGTAGGGTTCCACGTAAAATCTCACTTGTTCTTTTCGTTATTTATCTTTTATCCATGTTTCGCTTCTGCTTCTGATTTTCTAACAATAACATTTAGCAAATGAAATATATGCATCTACTACATATGCGCGTGAACTGAAATATTGCATATTATAAATCAGTTACATAAAGTTCTGCCAAAAGAAATTACATCAAGATTTCACAGTTTATACTAATCCATATAGACACAATCTTTCCAAGGAATAGTTTCGCAGTTTTATAACCAGAGAAGCAAAGTTTAACTGGGCAAAAGCCTTCGCAGAAAAAACATCCTTGTCTTTTCCTTCCCAAGCAACGTTTTTCCTGGGAAGATATCAAATAGCCCTTTAAACGACCAACATGGCTCCTGCTATTGGAGCCTGGCTGATAAAGCCTCTAACTACAAACTTAGCAACGTATTCAAAGTGTTGGCAAAAGAGAAAATAACCTCCTCTAACAAAGTATACAAAGTGTTTGCACATGGGAGAATAACCTCTCTGCTGGGCCAAATCGATATGGTCCAAAAAGCACTAAATAGCACTTTACAATCAACACTCGAAGGTTTATGACTTTACATACAATTACTTGAGTATGCATGGGTTGATTTTAGATAACTAAAATATAAATATCATCTTGCTTTTCAGGTCTCTAAGGCAGTCAGGCAAACTGGGTGGGCCTCAATTTCAACCATTCCGAATAAGGAGTTGTTGGCTGTTTCAAACCATCGTGGGACCTTTTATGACTTCCTTGTGTCAGGTTATGTTACAGTGGCCCCTGTTGGATGCAGGTTTTAATGCCAGATGCAACTGTAACAAGTTTTTTTTTAAGAATGATTGTTTTCCGGCATGGATGGCCCTTTTGTTGAACTTTTGTAAGCTACAAACTCTGGCGCTTTTATTATGGGTTGAACTCTGGTTTTTTGTGGTTGTGGCCTTCTGCTCCCCTGCTAATTCATCAGGGAGGGACATCTCTTGATGTACGGCACTTGATAGATGAATATAATCTTTGACATCTTGCTCATCGAAACTTTTCCTCTCAAGAACCATGGCCTCAAATTTCAACGAAATTCCACCGAAATTATCTGAAATTTCCATTTCTTTAGGTCACCGAAATCAAAACGCTCCCTTATTTCTTTTTCCAGGATTTCAACGAGATATCAGTGAAATGTCATCGAAATTACATGTTGTTTCAGCGAAACAACAAAAAATAAGAGAATCTACCATTCGCTTTCATCGAAATTTGCATATATTAATGAATCTTCACCTATTTATTCTCTATGTGTAGAGTTGTTAGAGTGATTTACATTGTTTAAAGAAGTTTCTTTGGTTAGTTTCTATATTTTTAGATCTAAATCCAAACCAAATCAGTTATATACATGATTTAAAAGTTAATTTAAAGTTCCAACCAAAGATCTTTATATTTTTTCAGTGTTTCTTTATTTTGATATATTTTTTTAATTAGTAGTTATCGTATATGTCACCTCATTCCTATTGAAAAGGTGCTCACATGTCACCATTCTCATCATGTTCAAGAGACGAAACCAATAGCTTCTAATTACATTCCAAATCTGGTTCTGGTTCTAAGCAACATACTACTTTTTGACTGTTGGGACGATTGGATGGAAATATAATGTAACATATCATATTAATATCTTACTATTAGCAAAAAATCACCCTTCTATCTCATTTATTGAGTTTAAGAATATTAGACATCCTTACTTTAAAAAATGAATTTACAAGTAATTTCCCCTATTACCAGCCATTTCACCGAAATTCCATCGAAATTCCACTGAATTTCTCTCTCCATGCTTCCCGAAACAAAACCAAAATCCTGACATTTAAGGGAGATCACTACTTGTGGCGTGTTGATCGCTACTTTGCTGTCAGATTTCAATTTCGTTTTCGTTTCGGGTTGATCTGCATGTATTTTATGGAGGTGGTCGCTACTTTGGGATGATGCAGAGCTGCGTATTCATTGCTTTCTTATCTTGATTAATAGTGTCTCGATCTGCTTTAGGAGATTTACTACAGTAACGGAGGCTCTCTCCCAAATGGGGGATGTGGTGGGGCGGTGCAGGACGGTCTCCAGTCGGAGGAGCTATTTGATGTTGCGGAAGAGGTGAAGGGTCGTACCCATGTAATCCCATCGCTTTTGAAATTTCGAGTAAGGCACACAACTTTTTCCCTTGGAAGTATATGCTCTTCCGGGGCCCAAGCAGATGAAGGAAATGGAAGCGGCGACACTAGTGGTTGGGATGGATGAGCATCATCTTGAGGAAGTGGTGCATGTAGTGGAGAAGCCGAAGGTAGCGTTCAGCTACCGGGTTAAACTCCCCTTTGGGGAGTTTATCCCCCCTTAACCCACATCCCCCCCTCTCTGTGTGGGCCCCACTTTATTCCTTTTTTAAAAAAATAAATAAATCAATTTTACATCATCAATCCTATCAAAAAATAATATATTATACCATCATATCATATAAAATTATAAACTACTCCACTTCTACTCACTTTTCCAAACTTCAATACAATCACATCACAATAACTACTCACTTTTTCAAACTTCAATACAATCATATCACCCCAAACCCACCCCCAGTTTAACCCTCTATCCAAACTCCAAAATCCAAAAACGGGTTACCCTCTACCAGTTTAACCTGCCTTAACCCGCCAACCATAAATAACATTATCCATAAAGAACATTATCCTAGTTTTTTTTGTGTCATGTTGTACTAAATGCTGGAGTTGTGGATTTAGGAAGTGGACCAACGGAGTTCCCGTTTGTTTTTGGTGATAGGTGTGGGCCCTCGAGGAGTAAGATGGATGCAGGTCGCACAACCATTGGGATATTAAAATAACCTTTTTTCTCTGGTAATGGATGCGCAGATGATGGTTTTGGTTGGTAGAGGTAGAGCTGAGCTAGCTAGCTTGTTCCTAGGTTGGCATGCAGTGGAGGTGGCAGAGGCCCTAGTCCCAATGTTGCGACAAGTGTTTGTTAGATGGTTCCTCCATTGGTAATGAGTGGGACGAGTAGGGAATTGATTTCAGAAAGGATAGAGGGTTGTGGCATCAAGGACACAAGAAGGGGCCGGTGAGGGTGGATCGATAGAGGATGGGCGAGAGAAGGAATGCTTGTATTTTAGTGGACGAGTCATCGAGTGGATAAGGCTCCTTGGGAGGTAAAAAACTATGCCGCGGAAGTATAGGTGCCCCTGCATGGGGTCGAGTTGTCAGGTATGTGTTAGGAAACATGAATGCGGAAGCGTATCAGAAATAAAGAATAATGAACAATGAAGAATGCAGGATTTTACGTGGAAACCTATTCCCTAAAGAGCGGGATGAAACCACGGGAGAACGCTTCAAAGGGTTGATTCATTCATCGAACTTTCTCAACTGATATAGAGGGTAAGGAGCTTCTTATATAGCCCTCATTGAGTCTCCACATCCCACAAATGGTCGATGTGGGACTAAAAAAACTGGATGTGGTAAATAGATCCTGGAGGGATCCATTTACCCATCTACCACATAAGTGACGCGTATACTAACATACTCCAATACCTTCCCTCAAGCTGGAACATGCAATGCTAAGCTTGGACAACAACAATAAGACAAGACAATATCAACTCAACGCAAACACAGCTGCCAGCTGGTGTCGAGGACGTTGCTTCTCATGTCGTGCAAGTGAGGAGGAACAAACAGGCTGGAGTGTGAGTCAAACTGAATCTCCTCGTCGGAGAGCATGTGCTTTGTATTGCGCCAGTCAGAGTCACTGCAACTGAAAATGAGTCTCCACTTGGAGAACTCTGGCCCGCCACATGTAGAAGACTGAATCATGTGGACAACTGCTCCATCTTTGAAAAGGTCGAACTGAAGCCATGGAAAACATCCTCATCGGAGTCCACGGTCATTGGAGAATTGGGTCTCTCCCATACTGGCTTAGAGAATGGGATCTCTACTATGGAGTCCCTATAAAACCACATGAAAACCCTATCCCACATAGTATAGGGCCACATGGCATAGGGAATGGGATATATACTCCGGAGTCCCAATGGATCACATGAAAACTCTGAGACCAAAAACAAAGATGGGGACCACAACAAATGATGGCAAACATGCGCACATCTGACTGAGGACTAGGAATCTGATTGTCGAGTCTGGATATTTGAGCATCTGTAGAGTATGGGAAATCTGGCCTGGAGTCCGAACTGGAGAATCTGGAGACAAACTTGTAGAACTCTACACACTACTCTCCCTTTTCTCCTATACTGGTCGGAATAACAAACATCGACCAAGTTGGGAGGAGACAAGAAAATGGGGAGGAACAAATGAACCAACTGATACGCATCGATAAGAGAATACAAGAGAATGGAGACAACATGAATCACATAAGCCGTCGATAATTTTTTTCGGCTTTTCTTTTCAATTTTTCCAAATCAATTTTTTATTGTACAGATTCTTTTTGTATGCTTTTTTCGGTTATTTCTCTTCTCCCGTCTTTTTCTTCTTCTTTTTTCAACTAGACCGTTCATTTTTTTTTCTGGCCTCTCTCTTCTCCCCCTTTTTTTATTTTTCTTTTGGCCCATTTGGACCCTTATATAAGCAACAGACAAAAATTTAAATACAAACCCGACCCACTTGGGCTCTATTTAGGGTTCCCACTTGGGAACCCTCTTTCGAAGACGTTTGCTGCCCCCGATGGGATTAGGGCCCCACCGCTAGAGCCCCTGGATTTCGCGAGGAGCGCTGCTTGGGAGAAGAAGAGGTGCTGTGGAGGATGCTTGACGGCGCGAGGTGCTGGCAGCACGAGGAGGTGCGCGAGGAGGGGCAGCGCAATGAGGCTCCTGTCGCTGGAGCGCCGCCTATGGCGCCTACGCGATTGTCCTGCCTGGGGCGGCACCGCCTTTGGAGATCTAGAGGAGGTGCGAGGGATCTGTGGTGCCACTTCTACCTTTGGGAGATGCTCCGTCTGGAGCATCGTGGAGTAACAGCCTGGAGGTAAGGCACAGTGGAGATGGTGATGCAGCGTCGTCGCTGCCTCAACTCGCGGCTGCAGGTTGGAGGAAGGAGGGCATCGTCGCCTTTGGAGGAATTGTCTGGAGGAATCACAGGGGAGTGTGTGCTTGGGAGGATGTGCGTCGCCTGGCCAACGCCGCCAACTCATCTCTAATCGATCGGGATGGAGCGCGAGGGCTGCTCCTTGCGGTGCGCGAGGGCCGCCTGAGAGGAGTGATTGGACCTTGGCTTCCCCAGCAATATGCGAAAGCATTTGAGCATCACCTGTTCGAACTGTTGGATCATTGCAATGGGGTTCCAGAGGGAATCCTAGAAGATTCTGTTGTTGTTGTTGTGATGCTGAATCTTCATGTGTTGGTGATTGTAGATCTAGGATTTCAGAAAATCCTAGATGCCCGATAACTTGATCTTAACAACCACGATCATGAACAAACAATAATTGATCTGTATCGATCTTCTAAAAATCTATGATGGCAGAAATTTAGGGTTTCAAGAAACCCTAAAACATGAACTCAACCCATCTTAAAAAATCTTCAAGAATGAATCTTCAAAATCAATCAAGAACGACCCGCTTTGATACCATGTTAGGAAACTTGAATGATTGACTCGCAGAATCGAACCGCTCTGATACCATGTTAGGAGGTTGTATCGGTCGGCATGGCCCCCATATGTAAGGAGGTTGTATTGGTCGACATGGCCCCCATAGTTGCGGGATGAGGTTCGTCTCCTGGAACATCCTAGACCAGGAGCAGTTGGACAAGAGAAGGAAGGCGTGGACTCTATTGGGTAAGTGGCAGGTAGATGTGATCTACCTACATGAGACGAAGTTGTAGAGATTGGAAATTTTACTTGGCAGCAACTAGCTAGCTCTCGGCTTTCTGAGATTCAGGTGATCTCCTCGGTCGAAGGGTAGGGAGGAATTGTTGTTGGGTGGAGTTGTGATCTTTATAAGCCGGTTGACTCGGTGGAGGTGAGGCCCTCGTTGTTGGTGATGCTTCGTTGATGGTCGAACGACACATAAAACCTATTTCTCTACTATTTATAGGCCTTCTTGAGCACATGCTATTGCGCATCTATGGGATGAGTTGTGGATGGTCTCTTCTTGGTTTCCCACACATTGGTGGTAGGTAGGTGGTGACTTTAATGTCACTTTGTTTTTATTCATCCGCGAAAGAGTGGGTGCGGACCTGACTCCCCTTTGTTTGCTGGTTTTGTAGGAGACAAGTCGTTGGAGGTTCTAGATGCTACAAATTCTTGTTATACCTAGTAGAGTTCGGCGTTGCACTCTCGCCTTGACCGCCTTTGGTGGAGTTGTTGGAGGTGTTCCCCTTGACGTTTGTTATGTTTTTGTCACAGTCTCACTCTAATCACATGCCTATCTATTGGGACTCCGACAAGAAATTTCATGTGGGTGGTTTATTTCGTTTTGAGCAGTCGTGGCAGTTCGAAGATGACTTTAGGGAACATGTGTTCCACTTCTGGCAGAACCTTCATGTAATCGACTCGGCCTTCAGGATGTTGGTGACAAAGCTAAGGAGTTGCATAAAATCTTGTCCGAGTTTAAGCGAGAGGTGTGGGTTCGATGTGAGGAGAGAAAGGAGTGGATGCAGGACAAGGCAGTTCACATTGATGCTCTGCGAGATACCATGGAGTTGATAGAAGCACTACTGGGTCTTTCTTGAGGACGATAAGAAGCGAGAAATGAAGCGGTGGCATCAGTCCAAACGAGTGTGGCTAAAGACGGGTGATGCCAACACCCCGTTTTTTCATATTACAGCTAGCAAGAGAAGAAGGCACAACTTGATCCACTCCATTGAGGTAGAATTTAAGGTGGTGGAAGGTGAGTTGACCACTGGGGTGATAGTGGCTGGTCCTTTTCTCGGGAGTGGAGCAAGAGGATCCCCATGGCAATTCAAGGTGGGTTGGCAGAAATATACGGAGCATATCTGAGATGCAGAAGTATAAGCTCGTTAGACATTCACTTCTGAGGATAGTCATTGTGATAGATATACTTTCTAAAATGATCTCCTGTGCGGTTGTTGGGGGAGTTCTGCCATAGTTTTAAGATTGGGGATATTTTTGTAGCACTACTACAATATGTGAATGACAGTTTTTTTGTTGAAGGTGGTGTTAGGGCGATATAGGGTGCCGCTACGATTCTGAATCGGTTTGGCGCAGTCTTTGGCTTGTGAATCAATAGTGATATATTCGTGTTTGACCCTTTGGGAAGGAGGAAAGAGATTAAGTGTGTGATGTGGCTCTTAGGACCTAGTGGGTATCGCTTCCTATAAACTATTTGGGTCTCTCACCGATGAATGGGCAGTCGAGGCAATGTGATTGGTTGTTGGTTCTTGAGAAGATGGTGCAAAGGCCAACGAGGTGGCAAGCTTATTGTCTATCAAGGGGGTGACATCTAGTGCTCCTGAAGATGATGCTTAGTGATATTTCGATATTTTTCCTATCTACTTGCATGCTTCATGCCGCAGTCAAAATGTTTCAAGAGTTTGATGCGTATATTTATTCAGGGGATTCCTTTGGCAAGTTAGGGGATGATGATGATGGCGAAGGAGGATGGTGTCTTAGGTGAGGAGCTTAAAGGAAATGAACAGGGCCATACTGATCAAGGTGGACTCTCGGATTTGGGGTGAGGGTTTGGATTTGTTTATGCAGACGTTGCACGCTATTTATGGGTATGACGATGGATCTATCCTAGTAGGAGAGATAGTAAGCATCCCATCAAATTTTTGGAGGGGATTATGCTCGGTGTTGCATGTAGTCTTGCATCACTTTAGACCAGTTTTCAAAGATGGGAGAGGTTTTCACTTCTGGTTTGATGATTGAAGTTGGTGTTGCATGCTCAATGATCAATTCCCCATCTTTTTGCTCTTATGGTGGATAGTGGGGTATATATTGGTGAAACCTGGGATGAGTATGGTTGGTACCCCTCTGTTCGAAGTTGTCAAAGCAGAGGGTGAATGAGTTTATGGCGCTATTGGTGGTTCTTCCTGAGGTGGGGAGGTCTACTATTGGGCATGATCACGGGACCTAGAAGATGGTTGTTTTTCTTGGTTCAGAAGGCGTACAAGGCTCTATACACGATCGCGACCTTTGATCACATATTGTATCTACGGAGTTCAAACACATGTGGCCTTCCTTTAAAAAGAAAAAAAGAAAATCCAATTTCAGAGCAAATATTGGCTTCTAGGAGGTTGGCCTTTTCTAGGAATAAAGTACAAGTGTAGGTTCAAGAGACTACCAATAGACAAATGTCGGAAGAGAATAGGCTTCCGGGAAGTAGACTTTTTTGGGGATTAAGTTAGAAGCACATGTTCAATATATAGCTGATAGACAATAAATTGTAGGAGTTAAATAGGTTTATAGAATGTAGATCTTTTCGAAAATTCAAGTACAAGCATAGGATCAATAGATTTGCAAAATGCCATTAAATGTTTGCTTCTCTTTAAGGATGCATAGCTGACATGGGAAACTAATTAAAATGTATCAAGTGAACAGGCATATTACATCCAGATGATTTTTTAATCAGCAATCAACGACAATAGGAAGGAAGGCATTTATGTAATTTTTTGGAAGGACTTGTCAAGTAGACACTTGAGAAAACGTCAAGGTATTGTTACAAGTTTCAAGTCTTCTATCCCATTAGAGTTGAACGAATTTAACTGTCCAACGATTTGCACACATCCACTCAAAGGAGAAGCAAAGACATGTTTATTAGCCCATCCAATCATTAGAAAAATAGAGGTAATTTTCATACCCTCTTATTTTATAAAATGAAAAATGTAAGGCGTGTCTGTTTTCTTTAGTTTTTCCAAAAAGAGGAAAGATCAGAAGAAGATTTTAGTTATTCAACAATTTGCACATATCCACTCAAAGGAAAACCAAAGATATGTTTGTCTATTATCTCATCCAATTATTAGAAAAATAGAGGTAAAAATCATACCCTCTTAGTTTATAAAATGAAAAATGCAAAGGCATGTCTTCTTTCTTTGATTTTTAACAGCAGAGGATGGCATGTTTCACTTCAATTTGTTCTCTATACTCTAAGTATGAATCTCAATGTGAAACAATGTTGTAAAAGTCACCCGACTAGCCCGACTAGTCTACTCAGTGGGCTGGCCGACCGAGTACCGATTAATTCCGATTAGGTCCACTTGTCAACAAATTTTTGCTTGAAGATACCATATTTTTTACTTTTTAAAAAGCAAACTTATTCTAATACGCTTTATGTTTTATTTAAATTCAATTACTTCTTTTGATTCATTATGATAGAAAAAATATATATAAATTTATGTAAATATATAATAATACGTATAAAATGATTTATATATTAAAAAAATCAAAGCCAATTAAAGCCCGACTAAATCCGATCAATCGTCCGACTGCTGATTAATCCTTAGTCAGTGATCCGACCGACCGAGTACCGACTACCGACTTTTGCAACCTTGATGTGAAATCGTCTCAAGTTTTGTGCATACATAATTCTTCAGATACAATATACTGACCATGTTCAAGTAATTCAGCTGGATGATGATGCAGGTCACTGCGATCATAGCAAATACCCATGTCTGATAATAGGCTGCCTGATTCATGCCTTCCAACGTGAGTTTGATGGCAATGCCTATAGCTTTAATACTCATGACCTAGAACAAGGCAAGTTAAAGGAGAGGGGTGAGTAGGAATTTAACATAAATTATACCAAAAGCAATAGCATTCAACTAAACTCACTGTCAAAGATCCAATGACAGAGCATATGCTCAAGTAGATTGTAACGTTTGTCTGTCCATACCGAGGTGAAAAATACAACATTAATACCAGTGCCACGGCCATCACAGATGCCGTGTATAACAGGAATTCTGTGAAAGATATGTACGCATTCTAAGTATCATATAAAGCATTCAAATAGAATATCACTGCAATGCAAAACTACAACAAAAAAAAACATAAAAATACATTTTACCTGGCTGGGTCGCCAGGTACCAGATTTCATCGACTGAACTCAGGATCTTCTCCTCAGGAGCATGAAGCACTATCACAGTTGACCCGACAATACAAAGTAAGCATCCCAGCATCCCCATCCTTTGCAGCCTCTCCCTCAGTATAAAGTGAGCTAAAATCGCACTGAGCATTCCAAAGCCAGACTATCATCACGACAAAATCCAACTCAAAACTCTACGCCAAAATTTTCACTGATTGGGCACTGCCCGAACTAAACCTCCAACACATCTTACCTCACTATGATGCTCAGGGCGCCAAGCGGCGTCACCAAAACCGCGGGGGCGTAAATATACGCGATGAAATTCGCAATCTCGCCTACAATCACTGACAAGATACATTTTTCCGCAAAAGCAAGCAAACAAGACCAAAAATATAAGCGCTCCATCAAAACCCCACAAATCAAAACTAAAAAGAATCTTTATTTTACAAAATTCTTACTCGAGACCAACCCCGCCCACCAGAGAGGCTCCATCAGGTACCCATGTCCTCCTCCTCCTGAAAGCCAACAACAACCCATTTCAGCAAAGACACGACGCTGTGGAAATCAAGGTTTCTTGACGCCGAGGAGGCTCACCGGCGCAGGAGCCGGAGGCGGCAGCCCGCTTGAGGCCCTTCTTCTTGATGATGAAGCTGGCACCGATGAAGGCGCTGGAGGCGACGGCGAGGACGAAGCCCTTGAGGTTGTCAGAGTACATGAGATCGGACATGAGGATCGGATCGACGGTGGACTTTCATCTACGGAGGAGATCGGTGGGTCATTGGGCATGGAAGTGGGGAGGCCACGACGAGGCTGCAGCAGGAGCAGCAGGAATCCCCGGCCACAGGTGCGGCACAACTTGGATCGTTATTTTGTTATTGGTTGGAATAAAAAATTGAAGGAAACAAATAATAGTATATGTGTATAGTGTGACACTGAATAATTCATATTCCCTAATTTTGGGAGTTCTTTTCAATTGCATCCTCTGAATTTGTGATTTATGGGATTGCCTCTTAAAAATTATAGGAAAACTCCCAACTTCCCGAGGGCCATAAGCTGAAAAGAAAAATACGAGGTCTAGAAAATTATTTGACCAAAATTTTAAATAGATTTCTTTCAGAAAAAAAACTTTTATTTTGTAAGCTGCTAAACTACCTTTTTCAATGGGAGAATACGCAAACAAAGATACACTTCAAGAAACATGTTTAAATATATCTACCAAAGCTACATCTTGAAGAGGTGGCTTTCTGATGGAAGCTCCGCAACAGATATTGTTGTTACCATTGTCATTGCCTCGTATTCCATTCAACTGTTAATATCTTCTATCCAATTCGATATGCACAAACCTAGATGGTATGTGAGTAGAAATTCATAAAAGCTACAACTCAATCATTGATACATTTGCATCCAAAATTGTCCAAACATCCATCCCAAGAAATCCCCTTCTCTCCTACAACATAAATGATAGCTTTGCGCTCATCTATGGCAGACTGAGAGGCCAACATCACCTTTTCGAGAAGTCATGATCAGTTCGCCAAACAACAATAAAGAGGGTTTAACCATGTAAAGAAAGGTCCTCAAACTCATAAGAAAATTTGTGCAAAGGAGACAGGCCCTCTATATTTGCAATCTTTCAGATCTAACATGAGATGTTATTTGACCTCTTCAATGGAATACTATAAAATCGTTTTGAGCTTCTGCTTCAATTACGATAGGGAATGAAAAAATGACAGCTTGAGAATCTTCTAATGAAAGGTTAGGTGCCATATCATGGCACTAATGTTCCCTTGGGCGACATCACTCAAGTGGGACAAGGATATATAACAATTGAGCTTTTCTTCCAAAAGATCAAGAAGTGTATCACTTTATTCATCTGCTTGTTAAAATCACATTTTTTACTTATCTATGCATGAATTGCAATAACATATTAACACCAAAATCACAAAATAGCTAAAAGCCATAAAGCAAAAATAAAAAGTAAGTATGTATCATATGCACATAGTGATAAATATATAAACAGATAAGGAATAAATGGTGTGGATAATTTGTTTATTATGTCTAACCCCAGAGATCAGAGCAAACCAACTAAATCAACAAATAAAGAAATAAAAATCAAAATAAAACACAAAAAATAATGTATCTCATGCCATGGCATGTTCATAATTTGTATAAAGTTCGCTAGGGGTTTGATTTTTTTGCGCATTATAGGGTACAAAATACTTGATTTTTTATGTTTCATATTATTTCTTTGATTTTTTACTTGAAAATGCATACATATTTTATTTCAATAAATAAATACTGGAAATATATTTACATGTTAATTTAATTTGTTTAGATTTTTTAACAATTATGAAAAAGAGAATATAAAATAGACAAGGGGTTACGTACAAGTGTAAATAATAAATATTTACTTTTCATCGTTTATAAAGCTTTTTTTGAATTTTATGGATTTTATTTTTTACGCAATTAGACAATATACAGTAAAGTGTCCAAAACTCAAGTTTCACATATGACCCCCAATTCCTATGATTTTGGTCTTGTATTATAGATAATTTCGTGCACATTAAGCCAAATATGTGTAAAGTATAATAGGAGATTGCATGAAGGAAATATTTAACTTTATGGCTTTTGGGCTTTTAAACTAGAGTTTGGATTTATTTTAAATATATACAAGGTGGTATTTTTTAGTAATTTTTATGTTATTATATTAGTTACAAGTACACAATGGAATTGATTTCATGGTATTCAAAGTATCCATTAATTTCCAAAAAAATGAAAAGTTTGTGCTTATATACATGGGAATATAGACAATGTTTTAACTCCTTATTTTATAGATAAATAGATATACTATACAACTTATTGATCAGATCCCCCCCCCCCAAGAACCTGTTTGAAACGATTGCATGTTCCCTTGAGATGATGGGCTCGACGAGACGAATACCATAAGAGAACTAATCAGTAATCATTGAATAGATATGGAAACCAAACCCTGTAAATTATATGCATGTATTCTTGATCGAAATGTAATCATATGGAGGATAGCTTGCCCAATCTAGCTTGGTCACATGATCACTATCCTGGATCATCACCATTGACTTCCAAAAAGACGTTCAAAATTTGAATTCATGAGTTTTCATATCCTCTCTGTGTATGCAGTTATGTAAAGGGAGAGTTCCCCACGACAAAGGGGTTTCTCAATTTCTTTCTTTATAAAGGGAGATCAATTTCTCAAAAACCAAGTGCAAAACACACTTGTGTCTATCCCTACTGTCGATTGAAGATCCAATAAAGTTGGTTATTTGGGGACAAGTAAATCACACTGTCGATAGTAATTTTTGCACGGTAAAGATGCGCACCCATTACTAATAAATATTAAGAATATGAATATCACGGTAAATGAAATTTTAGGGGTATTTTTTCGTCACTTGTTAAGTGAATGTCGATGCTGGTAAGAATGAATATATCGAGAATGAGCATGAATTCACATCATGGTAAAATTCAAAAATCACGAAAGTGATTTATCGTCGCCAAACAACTTCCTCTCTTGGATCTTCGATGGACAATCAAAAGGGACACAACAAACCATGATGTATTTCTCGTTCCATTCATAGCAAAAAGTATGAATCCAATTATAAATTCGCTATTAATTAAATGGGTAAAATGGGTTGTCCAACTCCCCCCCACCTCTTCCGTTCTATTTTTCCTATATTTTTTTTATTTTTTTGAAAAACATTTTCATGGATTTTTCATTATTATATCATTATATTATGTCATTCAAAATTCGTGCGAAACAAAGACTCCTACGGTCTCCATCCGGACGTGATCAATTTCAATAATTTTACGACCGTAAAAAAATGAATATCTAGATGGAGGGCGTGGGAGTCTCTATTTCTCACGAAACATGAATGATATAATATAATGATATAGTGATGAGTTTCCACAGATTCATTTAAAAAAATTAAAAAAATGGAGAAAATGAGGCGAGAGGAACCAAGTTAACTCCCATAGGGGCAACCCCATTTTCCCCTAATTAAATATAAGATATAGGTGTACTTAAGATGGGGAAGATGCAATGACCTATCTTTTGCTACCTACCCCAAAGATCGGCAGGCTAATTAAAATACCCAAAAGTGGCATTAAAAAAGTGGACCATCAATGAAATTTTATCATGATCGGGTATTGTAGGTCAAACAACCAATTGCAGGACAAAGTGTTGATCTATTTATGAGTTGTTGGACGACAGGCTCCAACCTACCCAAGATATGTATTTATTTATTTATTGTGATCCACGTACCAACTTATTAATGTTAGATTAAAGAGTAATATTTACCAGAAATAACATATCCAAATCGTGCTCTAGACATGGAATTGGTTTCTAGATCCAAAAGTTGGGTTCCTTCCATCTTAAGGATCTATTGCTACTTCTAATAAAATAGATTCACATCTTAATACAAAAGTACAACCTACCAACGACCTGCCTCTTGTTTTTATTTGTGAATTTAACTATTGAGCTTAACGTTTTATACATTTATCGTGTACCTTCCTAATTCTTGAACACATATTCCCCAAGCATGGATCAACTCATCTATATAAGATGGGATGGTTAAACTAATCATCGCGATTTAGAATACATAGGCAATATTTATTTGGAGAATAAGCACTGGAATAAGGAGTCAATTCTCCACTCGATGCGGTTCTCAAGAGTACTATTATTCCCATAATTCACATCTATATCCTATTATTTCACCTTATTCCACCATTATTTCTATATGTAATCCACATTGCCTATCATTATTTAACATTATTCTTTTTATTTCTATCTTTCCAATTGAACAGAAAATAGACACTTATTCCCTTTATTCCTCATCCTTATTCTTGCTTATTCCCAAATTGAACGTCTCCATAGAGTAATTATTATTTCACTTTGCAAAACATCTAAAGCACTAGTGATATTTACCCTTATATTGTGGATCGTATGATTTTTTTTTAAAAAAATCA
The DNA here is from genome assembly GCA_037367405.1 of Ottelia alismoides. NCBI lineage: Eukaryota > Viridiplantae > Streptophyta > Magnoliopsida > Alismatales > Hydrocharitaceae > Ottelia > Ottelia alismoides. The sequence continues at coordinate 4,594 of JAZKJV010010418.1, read as the reverse complement.
GATATTATTGATGATATTTTTAAGAGTATGATGTTAACCATGAATTGAAAAATAAATCAAATAGTCATGTTTCAAAAATAATTGAAATCCACGATGCATATTATTTTTATCTTAAGAAAAAAACACTTCTTCAAATATTTGCTATTTAATGCAAGAAATATATTCAACTATTAAGATAACATGCTATGAGCTACGAAATTTTATAATTCTTGAAAAAAAATTCTTCAAATATATTTGGCATTTTCAAAGTGTGATCCTTAAAGGCCATATGGGATAAATAATCTTTGTATTTACACCACAATTCCTATTAAATTACCAGCTCTTCCACCACAACTCTGGGAAATGGCTACATGGGAGTAAATATAGTAAGATTTTAGGGATCATGGTGTAATTGAGAAGATCGTAGAGGTTATGGCATAGACAGTTAAGAAATTATGGGTCATGGTGCACCAAATCTCAATATGCTTGTCTACATATGGTTGGCTTATTACTTTTTTTTTAAATTTATTTTCTAAAATCCAAGTAGAAATAATATAGACGAAGACATGTCTTTCGCGTCGAACTCGCCATTATGTGTGATACATGTGACAAACAACATGTAATAGATCAAAATACACAAATATGATAGTGATTTATGGAAATGCTATTTTCTTTATTTACACTCACAAACATCGTTTCACTTTTCACTTTGCGCTTTCATTTCTAGTTTCTCATCTGTTATGGTATATATATAATTTATTTCTAATATTTAATTATATATATTTCGTCTCTAAGACTTTAATTATGTCATATTGTAAATGCCAATTAATATGAAATTAATTAATACTGCATTTACATAATAATAGACACAATAACAAAATAAGTTTACAGTGATATTTTTTAAATTTGTCGCAATATAGTCGGTTGCTGAGTATGTAATAACGGTGTTATTTGTTGTAAAAAAAGTTCATACTTGGAATTAGAGATGAATATCGTATCTATTGTTATATCATTGGTGATGGTGCATATAACATCGCTTATATGTTGCTCTTTTTCAATCTTTTAGCTATTGTAGCAACCAATAAAACATTCACAATGATTTCACATAAAAATAATTTCTCAATGAATATCATTATGTATTTAACAATGAATGTCATAGTGATGGATTTTAAAAAAATATTACTATAGACCTATTTTGTTGTAGAGAGATTTGTTGTAGAGAGATAATGTGTACTTTTAGAGATTTCCTTTTAAGAATGCATATAGCTAGAAACATATATTGTGAAATAAAATGGGAAAGTTAGAAAAATAAAGATCTAACAATATTCGATCAATGTAATTTTTTATTCCAGTTATTAATATCTATTTGAGAATTCAACACAAGATTGGATCTTATAAATTGTGTAAAGAAGTTAAAGATCTATTCTACAAGAGGGAAAATGAGGGAACATCAATTACACGAATAAACTTGGAATAAGATATACGCAACATTATTTCATTTCAGACTAAATATGTTAGTAGTTCATATCCTATGTATTGTACCAACTGTATTGATGATATATACATATATAGTATGAAAGATAATAATTGTTTTCACCGTAATAAATATATTATTTATATTGACTGTAAAATAAAAAAAGCCAAATAAATTGCACTTAAATATCAAAAACTAATGTTTAAAATATTGTATGTATTGAAATCTTGTATTCGGTTTTATTTTTAAAATTTATCTCTTGTACCTTTTTAATAAAATAAGAGATGTAGATAAATAAATTGACATTTTTAAGATATATGTGTTGTTACCTAAAGTAGAAGAGCATTTACATAATATTAATAGTAATCGGAAAATCCATGCAATAATCTAACGATTTTATTGGCATGTTTTATGGTCCATATCAACATCAAAGTTAAGTTCAATTATTAAAATTAAAAGTTATTTATTCCACAACACCCTCACTTAAAAAAGTCATCCAAATTTTATTTGAGTATAACTGCAATTTTTCAAATATTGTTTTATCCAGAGGCTTGGTAAGACGCATCACAACCATTGCACCAACATGAGGTGTTATATGCTATTTTTATAAAGCCATAATCTAAGAAAAGGAACAAACACTCACTATAACAAGATTTTGTGCTGGCTTTCAATCTCACGACACAGATGAACACCCATTAAAAATTTAGCCCCATTTCTTTTTATCAATGATATGTTCTTAAGTAGCTATGTACCCATACTGCTTAATATATATTAAAAGGGATTTTTACCCGACAGACCTTATAATCTTTGCCAATGACCTCTACGATCTTTGAAACATCAATATTCCTCTCTCGACCCCATAAACTTGTTAACCCTTAACCCACAGACCCTGTGGTTAACCTCCATCCATTTGCCCGTTAAAAGTGACCAGATTCTGTTACATTCTTTATTGTACTTTATTGTATGTTAGGGATTTTTGCATCCATAACCCCCTCCGCTCGCAGCAGCGTCCCCGGGCAATGCTCCTCCTCGAAGCCGGCGCCCAGCCCCCCCCCTCCCCCCCCCCCCCCCCCCCCGCTCCTGCTCGAAGCGCCCCCCAGCTCCCCCTCGTCGACGCCCCCTGCTCCTCGAGGAATCACATCCTGTGAGAACTACATCCCTCTCGAGGAATCGCGGGCCTCGCGGATTCTGCTTTTTTCTCCTGTGAAAACTGCGAGATGCTTCCCCAGAAACAATACGGACCGATGATCATTACTATGATTTTCCCCTAAAGATTGGGGCACAAACATCTAATCTTTACCCCTGAACAAGCAATGCTTTCAAGAACCCATCTCACGGATTCTGCGAGAATCCGAGTGACCCAACCTTCCCATCTCCTCGAGGAAACGTGGGCCTCGCGGAGCTTCCCTGCAGCGCAGCAGCGTTGACGAAGACGGTGAAGGTATCACGGTCGGGGTTGACACCCTTGCAGATTCATGCGGCGGATGAGGGCGTAGGCGCCATGGAAGTTGGAAGTTGCCGGAGAGGAGCCCCTCCCCTCCTCCGGATCAGTTGTAGTTGAAGGATTATCTTTTTCTTTTCTTGGTTAATTTTAGTCGTCCGATCGCGGATTGGTTAGATTAACTCGTTTTTAACCCAAGGAAGTTAACTCTAGAGGTGTGAATTTAACGGTAGGGTTCGTGGGGTAAGACGGAGCAAGTTTACATGGTTGAGGGAGGAATATCGATGTTTCAAAGATCGTAGAGGTCATTGGCAAAGATTATAGGATCTGTCGGGTAAAAAATCTCATATTAAAATGCTCAAAATAAAAAAAAATGACACATGGTCTGTTGTTATGGAAATGGCTTTTGGTGCTTGTGGAAAGATATGTTATATCACTGGAAAGAAGAAAGAAACTCTCTCTAATGATGATTCATGGGACATCTCGTTTGCAAAACATAGTATTATAAAAAAACATGTATTGTTAATTCGATGTCTTGTAATATTCAAAACCTTATTCTTCGTTGAAGCCTCTTAAGAAAGATAACAGATATGGTCAAAAACATCAAGATGCCAAGATTTATCAGTTGAACAAATATGAGCAATCTTCATCATCATGGCGACCTATCTATCTCTGCTTATTATATCTTACTGAAGTCTAAATGGGAGGACCTTGGCTATCATTACGAGGAAAATTGGAAATGCTTACGCAATGCTAAGATTTTTTTTTGAAATATGAATGGAGGATAAAAATATACACTTTCCTTGGTGGCTTGAACTATTTTGAAACTATTAGAACTCATGTTCTGAATACTTGAAATACTAACTCAATTTTCTATTGCATTTTTTCATTTTACAATTTTTTATTCTGAGTTGTGTTGCAGGATTTGAACAGCGCGAGATAGAGACGAGAAGCCGAGTTTTTTTTTGTACTTTTTTTTGTATTTTCATTGTAAAATACTTGAAGGGCACTTGCCCATTTTTACTTTTTTTGTAGAAGGGCTCCCTTAAGAGCATCTCGACTTGTACCTTGCCTTCTGTCTTCTCGGAGTCTGTTTCACCATGTGTTGTGCACTTAGGGGAATAGGGCACTCAGCACGGAAATGCACTTATTGCAAAAAAAACTAATCATACTAGGGACTTCTCTACCTCGAGAGGAAAAATGTTTAGTAAGAATGATCAACGGACTCGCTTTATCAACGAAGGGAAGAAGGCTACCGCTGTTGTTATTGAGTATTCTATCTGTATGTGGGAGAAAAATAAGAAAGCCTATCATGATCATACAATGGAATTACAAGGTCTTTTGAAGGAGATTATGGTTGATGATTCCATCCCCCTAGATTGAAAAAAGAAAGCCAAAGCATTGTCCACTACGAAAATTAAAGGTAATGTTTCGTACTCTCGTGAGTGAATCATTGATAGTAGTGCCTTTGATCATATGAAAGGCAATCCAAATTTGTTTCTTGAGTATAAACTATCTTTGGAAATTGGGTGTACAATACACGAACTTTTGTGTAATTTACTTAATAAAATATTCTTTTTTACATCCGGCAGTTGCTTGTGTGCAAAGAAAGAGAGGATAAGGTGAGCTCCCCATCCATATGTGGACTAGAACGTATTTCATATCTTCTTGTCACAACAAGTTGGTACCCATCAAATCGT